>DWKA01000395.1:0-17517 GCA_018249155.1 Panoquina ocola ocola
TGGACGGATCGGGCTGAAATTTGGCATGCAGGTAGATGTTATGATGTAGGCATCCGCTAAGAAAGGATTTTGATCAAGTCCACCCCCAAGGGGATAAAATAGGGGATGAAAGTTAATACTCCTACCGCGAGCGAAGCCGCGAGCAAAAGCTAGTTGACGTATAAAATACGAACATTGCAAATTCACTACATATTTTTTACATACTTCCTCGGATAATAATAATATAATCGATACCATGATTACTTACGGGTGACGTACGAGCATTGATGTTCGACGCCCGATCTTATAACATGCCATCATTTGGTCGCTATCCTTTCTCACGCTCTAATTAACTTGACATAGATACCAATTCAGTTTTCATTCGCTTTTGAATGGTAATTTCGTTTGTATTCTAATAACAAAATAACGAATAATTTTTTGATAAAGAATTGCTTTTTTTCAATTAATTGTTATCCTGGTACTTATAAAAGAAAAAAAAACTTTTCAGTTAATTTCGCGTGTTTAATTTACATCTTTTGCTTTTTTCTATTCTTTGTTAAATATAAATTAACAAAGTTGTGGACAAATTACTAATTTGTGATTGTCAGCGTCTATTTGAAATATAAGACAATAATGGTAAAGTAAATGAAAATTTACACTTTTTATCAGTACCTAACTACCTGTAAGAAGCTTCAAAACCGACAAAATAAAAAAGTAAATTGACTCTTAACGCCTGAAATATACATTTTCCGGTGAGCTCCCGCGCTACGCTTACACACCTAACAAGGGTCGCTAAATTCACTTGGAAACGTCGAGTGGACAGAGCGTCTCGTGTCGCCGCTCTCGCTGACAAACGGACAAAACAGATGAAGGCGTGGGAGGCAGAGCTGTTACCTTCATTTGTTGGTGATATAACTTGTTAGAACTTTCTACGAAAAAAATAATCGCAGGATCATGTAAATAAATAGGAATAAATCATGTCGAGTGGCATGAACATCATAAATTAAAAATGAATAACTAGCACCCGGTCCGTGGCCTAAGAACAAGTATTTATAACATAAAATAAATGTCTGCCCCGGCCGGGAATCGAACCCAGGGCCCCTTGCTTTGTATGCAGGGTCACTAATACTATTTCAGATTACTCTCCC
Source organism: Panoquina ocola ocola (assembly GCA_018249155.1). NCBI lineage: Eukaryota > Metazoa > Arthropoda > Insecta > Lepidoptera > Hesperiidae > Panoquina > Panoquina ocola. Next base: position 1,128 of record DWKA01000395.1, read on the forward strand.
CGAGCCTCATTTTTTTATAGTTTAGAGAAATATGTTGACTGTACGTACATAACGTCACTGCGCGTGCACAAGTCGCTATGTGTTTTTTGTAAATTTTGCGAGAAACATCAAAAACAACGTGTTATCATCGAACTTTCGATGTATGAATGTCACTTAGCTACTTTCCGTAATTATTTAAATATTGAACTTACCCAATAGCTATTTATACAGTTTGTACGACTTGAAATTACGATTAAAACTGCATACAAACTTGAGAAAACTGAAAATCACGAAATAACACATAGCGACTTTTGCACGCGCAGCGACGTTAAGCTGTACATTTTGCGCTAGGACTTTATTAGAAACGGAAGGTGCCGCCAAAGAATAAAATGGATTCCCGAATTTAATATCGGGTAACCTGCCAAAAAGCTTAAAGCGAGTAAGGTGGTTCATAAATCGTATGTCAAACACACTAGCCATTAGCTCGGGTCGCGATCGAGTTATAAATCACAACAGGGTGTCGCCATACGCGCCCATTTGTATTGCGATTTTTTTTACTTATTGTGCGATTTACAATGTATACCTACGTACAGTTACACTTTATTGTTTTTCCAATTTTATGCTATTAATAGTCAATACTACAGTTGTAACAGTTTTTTTTTAATTTTATTTCTATCCAGTTTAGTTTTTTTAGTTCTGTTGTACAATTCTGCAGTGAGTTAGCGTTTACATCGTCACAAAATACCTAATTATCACACTAATAATTAAGATTTTGGTTTTTCAGTGACGCGGATTTTTTTTACGACGCCATTGAACAAAACCTTCGACGCTTTGCTACGAATGACAATAATTGATTCGAAACTAATGTTCTTAGTCGCAAAATCGCATAAAATGAGTAGTTCCTGATGAATGAGTCGCTACTCACAGTTAACAATAAGTGCTGTATACGTTTCGGCGGGCTGGACAGGAAGAGGGTGCGGCGGATATTTCCGGCGAAGCTACCACACAGCCTTTAATTTTTCTACCTGTCTATCGACGTAGGTACCTGTTAGTTTTTAGGTAAGTAATGGGAGTGGAGGATGCGGACATTTTCAGCTAAATATCGGTCGGGTAACCATCAAGTTATACCAAGAAAATAGGACGATAGTGTTGTGTTAGTGTGATAAAAGTTTCACGGCCTCGTGCTTGGTTCGTGGAAGCATATTTCTTTTTTTTAATGTCAGTAAATATCAAGGCTGGACGCGTGGGCACCGCGCTGCCGACATTTTTATTGTAACTTCTCAAATGTCATCGCCATATTTTGTTCGCTCAGATGAAACGTTGATTCAATTTGTTTCTAAATAGCGTAGGAGTTTGTGAACTTTTTCATTGTACAATTTAATTTATTATGATTATGGAAGACAACGAACAGGACTACATACTACTTAATGCGATTTATAAAATTGTTGTCGGCTAAGCAAGCGGGAAATCAGCCCGCTTTTAAGTGACTTTCCGGCACTGCAATAAATATAAGAGTAGGTACATTTCTTAATTAATTTAAATACGAAGGATAATTTGTTAAATATCAATCAACAAAAAATGTGTTCACTGCCTGTTAACTATCTACATAGGTAAAGCAATTATACGCGGATATTTAAGCTTTGGTTTCCCAAACAAAGTGAGCCGTACTGATAACTTTATTAATTTTCAAATCAATAAAAACATATCAAGATTGAAGTCAATCATACTGCATGCAAAATGTGAAGATATTTGAATAGCAAAGAAGATATAAGCAGAGCCTTTGCCATTCATGAGTCGTAGTTGTCACGCATTGCGGCCGGGAAGACGTACCCGGGCTATCGTGCTTGCGACAAGCATGTCGGATTAACTTTTAAACTCAAGAAGCTGTAAAACATGTACCTATAACTTAATCATTGATATAGCTTCCTAGTTAAAAAAGTAGACAAGATATATACTCTCGTAACGGCACGTTTAAAGTAGGGTAATTGGCTCATCGAACCACGCGAACCGGGTTTTTAAACCTCGTCGAAAAAGAGGGATTTTATCTTAAAATTTATTTTTATTACATGACCATAAATGTCCATAGCGGCAGGAGATAGTGGCACTGGGAGCTCTTGATATCCTTATTTTATAAAAAGGTATAGTTAGCGACACATAACTTGGCAAGAGTCTGAAAGAGACCGGTGCGCAGAACAAAATGCCGAGGAAAACGACTTCTGCGCATCTAATGTTTCTTTCAGAGTATTGCTAAGTTACTTGCCGATGAATATAAGTATAGTCACTCTCCTCAGCAACTATGTAGTAGACCTTCAGGACAGAGGGTTCTTGCTTCGCCGTCGCGTTCTCTGCGGGCTTGGCGAGGGGGGTACGGGCCTCAAGGATTACCTTTTTACCCGGGCATCAACTTGGAGGAACAAGTGTCCCCCGGAACGCTTATAAAAAGCGGGCCCCGCGGTTGAGCGTAGTAGACCTTCAGTCAACATTAGGCACATTCATCAGTCGGGCGTTACTGTGACGAGCGACACACGGACATGCGGAACTATAAATTATTGTGGCCATTTGGGTGAATTGGGCGCACCCACTCCAATTTGTGTGTCCAGTCTAATGAGTGGAATCTAACGCTGAATATGATTGCGGTGCGTAGTAGGTCGTTTGTGGTTAAATCATTAATTTTGTAGTTGGAATTAGTGAATATTATTACCTACATGAGACCATTAGTAGGTAGTATACCTACCTACATACGAAAGGTTCATGCACCGGGTGACGTCTTCGTAAAAAAAAACCTATTTCTTACTTAGCTCTTTCTTATTAGTTACTTAGAGAATTGAAATCGATTACAATGCAGTTTTATGATAAACTAGTCTTAATATAAAATTAAATTCCAGAATAGAATCTACTTTATTCATGAAAATAAATCTTGAAAAAGTATTTAATGCTGTACAGTAGGCCCCAGATAAGAAAAAAAATGTAACGTTCTATTCAAAGTGATCTATGATTAATTCATGCAACATCATAGTGTAATCATGTGATGGATTCATTTAATTAAAATAAATGGCCCTTTTGGACGGCGACGGTGCTGTCGGCCTGTAATTAATGGACAAAGTAAAGTTTCGAATGAGCAGCGACAATGGTATATTGCATTTCAACCGTTTCAACCGCGGAATGTTTGTGTTACGTATGCTGGTTGGAATGCTGTGCAATCATAATACTAGTATTAACACGCGTTTATTATTATGTTACGGCTGGCAATGCTTTTGCGTCGAAAAACTATTTTTTTACTTCTTTTATAATTTTACATAATATTAAAAAGATAAGTACTTATTATTAGTTGACATACCGGAGGAATAATTCCTTGGCTGATAATATTATAGATAGGGGCGGTTTTAAAACTTCCGGCGTTCTGGGCGAGATTTCTATGGCGCCCCTCATCTTAAAACTGAGACGGTCTTCAAGTATTACTTTCCGTCAAATTTAGAAGTATATTTTAGGCTCTTAGGTTTTTAGGTTTCGCTCAATGAGAGAGGCGCCCCTCGAAGACGACGGGCATCACTTTATCTTCAGCGCCTCACCACGCCCCACCCTAACGCCGCTACTGATAATAGCTTAAACTAACAGTTCTTAATTTTAGCATGCCTACTTTTGGCAAGGTTAATTAAATCCATCCAATGGTGGTCAAGCATTAAATTAATAACTTCAACAAAAGAAAACACTCCCTAGAATTTTCCGTAATCACGTAAAATTAGATGACGTGTTTATAAAAACCTGTCTCTGGCTGCCACGGGTACGGCTTTTAGCCTCATTAAAGTGACTGGCACACGTCATGAACACTTTCCACGTAACGTAAGGCTTCGTGGCGCTCCCTGGCCCTTCATTACACATACTATTCATTAATTACCCCGCGATCGCCGGAAATAGAAAACGGTGCTAGGAAAATGTAACGAGACAAAATTATTCATGTGTCATTTAAAATTAGATACTAGTTTCCGCCCGCGGCTTCGTCCGCGTGGAATTTCGATGAAACCATTCTTATAATGCGACGCCAACACCATTGTTTTCACGTTTACATTTTAATTTACGTTTTCAAACATTTAATGTAATAAAAAGGATTTAACCAAGGTTGTTGGTATAGAAATCATATTATCTGTTATTTCGGGTTATAAACTATCTATGTTCCAAATAGGTCGGACATTAGTCAAAAATCGAAAAATTGGAGGTTCTAAATTACAACTCGATTAACTTGTTATAACTAGTCAGGATCATAATTATTAGGTATGTTCAGGCATTCACAAACCATTTCACACGTAAATCATTCAAGATATTTTTCACAGGGCAAAGAAACAATGCCCAAAAGTCTGCTACGAAAAGCTTCGCTACGAAAAGTTTTGCTACGAAAATTCTGCGTAGCACGGTTACGTACGAGTATAATAATTTACTTGGGTAACGGTAAGTTTTGATCGCAAGATATGTGATAAATGCCTGTGTAAATAATAAATCAAATAAATCTACCTACTATGACAAAAAAAAACTAGATCAAGATATTTGATAAAGTAAATTGAACTTATAGCAAACAACAACAGCAACAAATAGGCGTGCTACTAGTAGGCATTATTTTTAATGCAATTTAAACGAACTTACTAGTTATTTAAGATTTTGTATTTAAAATCGTTATCTCGACTCAGGAAATCGTAATCGGTATACAATACAAAACAAACGTTAGTCTTATTTTAAATTATCGTACGCAATTACTTATATTAAAAACTATGACATAAACATGGCCGTCGCTATGTGCATGGCCGCCCGCGTAAAAACTGATGAAGAAATAGATAAGTAACACAAAAAAAATATTAGAAGGTTGCTCGTTCTGTCATTTCTTGGACGAGTCATCCACGTGTTATACACGAGCTGCACGCCCTCTTGCGGCGGCCCTGAGAACTTCAATAATTCATGGTGTTACTTACATATATCCCGCCACGGTCGAGTGTACTCGTTGTTCCTGAGCCGCCTCCACACCCGCTCCGACCACAGCAGCGCCGCGTGGTAGGCCTCCCCGGCGTGTTCCCTGACCCTCCGTATTGTACCTTCAAAAATAATATGACAGTGCTATTTTTGGAATTGGATTCAGAGGGCCTAGGATCAGTCGGCGTGACATCAATTTGTGATGTGTTTTGGGATTCCGGTACACTTAGGTATATATGAGGCAACCATCTGTATTTAGGCGTAGCAACGCATCTGTGACAAACTTCGATTGGGATAATTACTACCACTGTCCTATCCGAGATTAGTCACAGGTGTGCATGGGCGGCAGGGGACGGTGGCACTATCAGCTCGTTCGCTACCTTTTTCCCATTAAAAATAATTAGGCGAAGGTTTGGTAATCTAGCAGCCAGCCAGCACTAAAGGCATGATAGTGCAATTTTTGGCACATTTCATTTCTTATTCTCCAATCACACTTACACTTATCTCTAACGTTCTGCTTAATTTCAAGCAATTACACATTACATACAATCTTATCGGAATTAGGTGTAGACCACATACTTAGTTATACGGCCTGACAGAAGAGGCAAAACTATTTTTTGACGTGGGGATAAGAGATGAAGTGACAAAGATACAAATACTAAGGGTCTTCCAAAAAACTCGACACGAAGTCTGCCTAATCTAATCTTTATAATCATATTATGTCTATGATAATTACCGTGTAAACGAAGTCGTTCGATTCAGCTAGCCGTGGATGACGCGATTTGCCGGCGGGAAAACGGCGATTTGCTAATCAGCTGATCGTTACTGTACGGCACGTGTACGTTACAGCATGCACCTACGTGTGTAGTAAGTAATAGCAGCCGAGGCTCGCTGTTCGTATGCTTTCGCCGTAACGTAGGATAATTTACGTTAATTGGCGAAAATGTGCATAGATGGGTGGAACCATTCGGCGTCGATACGTATGGAAAGGCCCTAAAGTTTATTTACAATACCTATATTTATATAATTTCTAACTTTTTCTAGAAATTGAATAGGTATTTGGTGTTTATGGTCCACAGAAAAAATAGCCTACCATATTCTGCCTGCCCATCCATTATTTTCATCATGTGCGATTTGCAGGTGTAGGAATTCAGTTAAGTAAGTATAATGCTACCATTACAAGTCGTAGTGTCTATGTTGATGAAGAATCCAAAATACTTAATTGTGATTTGGAAAATCTAACGAGTTTTGTCATTATTATTCTACCTCGTCCCTTACATAATAGGACTCAAAGCAATCTTTTGCATCTTTATAAGGTACGAGTATACATGAGAGTTATTAAAATTATTTCTTATGCCTTTACAACGACGATTTACATAAATCAAGTAGTGATGTATGCGCGACCAGCGCCACTGAACTACCGGCGCCGCGTAACGGTACAAACAGTAGTTCCGTTGTGTCGCCGATAAAAACCCGATTACGCGGTGTCTTGTCAATATCTGAAGAGCTCGGCCGATAACAAGTAGGTACTAAATCGTAATGCTCCAATCGTCATGCATCACGGGCCGTGATTCATGCGGCGAGCGGCCACTACACACTAGCGATAATTGAATACATCGTATCACCCCACCGATTAATAACATTTTATAACAATACAAATTATTACCGTACAATAACCGACTCACCTACGCCATCAAGGTTTTCGTAGCTCCGCCTGTCGAAAAATCCCAAGCGACACATTTCAAGCACTTATCACTGTGTCATTAAAAATGAGTAAACATAAACATTCCGTGAACTGTGTGCGGGGAACTAGTTGAATGCATGCCATTCCGGCGACTGTGGCGCCGCGGGCGGCGAGCGGCGGCGAGCGGCGGCTCTGGGGTATCATTTAATTACATTTTTAATCTGTACATTATAGTTTTGCTATTTTATAACGTATGTAGGTACTTGTTATGTTTTGTACACATGCCAAGAATGTTATGTTTTAAATAGAAATTTATTGCTTGAGACAAACGAAATGACTTGTATTTTTACTAATTACCTAATCATTGCAACAATGTATAGAATTTTATGATGGTGGAATAGTAGATACGTTACTGTAAATTAGATATTTCGTTTCTGCAATACACAGTGGGCAGTTGTGGGGTTTGCCGAATAACTTTTACCTCATAAAGATATCAGTATAATTTTAAGAGACATTTTTATCGTCGTATCTTAATCCAGTGTTTACCATTATGTATATTTTATTAATCTGAATATTTTTAATGTGTAAAATATATTGTTTATATTATTTAAATAAAGCAAAGTTTTGTCGGGTACATAAAGAAAAATCAATACCTAATACAGTAAGGGGCAAAAAAATAAAACAGCAAAATTCTTTAAATTATCGTTATATTTAAATAAAAAAAATCACAATAAGAATTACCACTTGATGTGGGTAGTATCAACAAAAACACATGTGTCAGAACCAAGGAAGTTGTCAGAACATAATGCTGATTTGATCATATAATAATTTAAACAAGTGACACATACTACGTTATCATCAGATGATATTAATTAAAATTATTATTATTATAGATTCTATAATTCTATAATAATATAATTATTTAGAAATCTTGATTTTGAAAATAATTTTCGTGGTAGAATATTACAATTAAAAATATTTTATTGAGAAGCAACAGTACAAATTAAAATTTAACAACATAGCCAATAGCGAAATTGTAAATATAATATGAGACTTAACAAATCAAATACGTCCTGTATACAACTTTTGTTACAATCAATGGTGTGATAACCCGACAGATATTAGTGTTGCCACAACTTCTATATCGACAGTTATTGAATGGAAATACACGAAATGCTTATAAAGAATACTTTAATATTAATACAACATAAAAAATCTGTTTTCACATCACTTACAACTACATTAAATGTTCACGACCAATCAGGCCATCAGTTAATAGGTCACCTTAGTACCGTTAACGGCCTTCGTATATTAAACTATAGCATCAGCCTATTGAATTGTTATTCAGTAGAGGTTCCACGTCATCTGTCTCCGACTTTTCGCTGTCACTCGTCACTAGAAAAAAGAAATAAATAAAATTTAAAAACAATTTATAAAAAAAAATTGTGTGCACGTTGTGTGCATCTATGAAGTGAAATTTCTCAACTTTGGATACTTAAGAATTTTAATTCATCTTGTGTTTTATTGTATATAACAATTATGTTCTTCTAACTTAATATTATGATTATGTATTTCCCTCCTACTAACGCCATCTATCGACAAGTGTCGCGTTTTAATTAAAACTTCCCTGGCGTCACTGAAAAAGAAGTTTAACTTCAAAAATAGGAAAGCATGCATGTTGTTTTGACAATGTCCTATGCCTATTACTTTCTGGCGCCGTCAAAAGGCATTTGTATGGCGTGAACACAAAAAATATGTTTCTACTGCTTGTTCTATTAATAATAGCCTATGCTATAAAACATAAAAAGTTAACACATTACATAAAGTATTTATACGTGTACAGGTGCCGTTGACCGGTCGTAGGTTTGATAATGCCAACATTGTAATAAAACAGACTTGGACAACACGACATAATTATGATAACAACACTCTTTATTCTCATGAAATTATCAAATCTATGATCGGATCATGACATAAAAATCTCCTTAAATAATAATATTTTAATAAAAACACGTTTAAAGTGTAAAATTTGAATAATATAGATAATAGGTGGAACTATAAATAACACAAATTTAATTTAAATTACAAGTATCTCTACAGACAACTTCCTAGTTTAAGTTACATTTCAGTGTTGCCATACGGATGTATGGCTTTATAAATGTTGTTACTACACATTTGCTATTGTCTACAGGAAAACGTTAGTACGAAATCAAATCAATTATTTAGTTACAGCATGCAAAAAAGCGAAGCGCAGAGAAATGATAATAAGCGATACATCAAAAATATATTCAATATAACACGCCACCGAATAAATTCAATTTGATAACTTAACTTTTAATAAAGCTACATACACACATTGCGATTTGATGTCCTTCAATTTAATCGCTTTAAACACCACTCAAAGTATACAATACATATAAATAAATGAAGGCTCACTAACCTCACCACAGATGGCGCCCTCTGGCCTCAACGCACATTGCTCTACAACATCTGAAAACATCTACAATTCTACACCCATAAAATATAGCCTTCATTGTATACAAGCAGTGTTGCAAAGAGAAAATTTAAAATTAATGTCATATTGACAACAAAAAGAATTAATTAAAATTGAATTATTACTTTTGTTTATCAATATTATACTATATCATTTTGTGTCTGTTAAATGAATGACAAACTGATATCTATATAATCTGTGGCTAATATATTCAAAATGACATTCCAATTTCATGGACTATGTGTGCAGGCGTACAATAAAACAATAATGAAAATGTACATTCGCTTATATTTCAGTTAAAAATACACTTCACATAATATTTTACAGCCAGTTCGCAAGTCCTGTGGCTATGTACCGACAAGTATTTACACCGTACGCTACTGCGGCAATACCTCTCACCACTACAGTATACTGGCAAATTCGTCACCAATGGCACGCGAGAATACAGTTGGCCATTTTGAGAAATTTATATTGAGCGTGAAATTATACAGTTTTGATTTAAATTTGGAATTACTTTTTGCTTAAAAAAATTTAAAGCATAATTTTAACGATTTGTTGTTAATGATAATATTTTTTATCTTTTATTTCACCTATGTTCTTTATTTGAAAAAAAATCCGTGTATTATATCTTATTGTAATACTGTACAAATATATATTTGAATCATACTACGTAACCATTGAAGACAAATTGCAGTAAAAAGTTTACTTTTGAGCAAATCCTAAGCAACAATCGTTTTTAATCATCTAACGAGGTTGCCAACGTCATAACAATATTTTGGCGCCAAATGTATGGAAAGTGTATATAGTCATATACTGCAAGAAAATATATAGCGGTATAAGAGAACAGTTAAAAATGCGACCGTAACATGCTTTAACTAAGCGAATTTACCTCTCACGTATACCGAACACGACTCAATTATTGATATACCATTTATTGGCTACAAAATATAAATTATATAGTATTTTTTGTTCTATATATTTCTCCAACAGTATGTATATTTGGCCGAAATACTAATGCTTAATAATTATTATAGTACGATTGGCAACCCTACTGACTGATCAAACTTGAAATTTTCGAATCGTAAAACTTAACGTGAATTAACAACCATCAAAATTAGAATAACCGTAGCCATATGCACTTCAAACTGAAGAATAAAATCCCCCAGGTAACAATACGGCTACAACTTCGAAATATGAAACTTTAGGGACATCAATAAAAACTTTCGATGGAAAAGTTACTTGAGTGAATGATAAACTCTATTTCACTAGAAAAAGAGTTGAATTTAACTCGAAGTAGTCACAGAAATATTGGCAAGTAGTTTATTTCGTGGACTAGATCATTGATCGTATATGGTGTGTACATCTAGCGATACAAATCGTGTTAGTGGCAGCCAACACCGAAATAATTCCAATTTCGACCTTGTACCAAAAGCCACAGGGTCCAAATTGGGTCAGGTTAGTGTCGAAATAGCGGTACATAGTCTTAAATGTTAGAAATAATTTAGAGACGAATTGTCTATTACAAGCTAAGAAGTTTTGCGTCTGTCCATGCACATACAGCGGGGAATCAATCTTTGGAGAAACCTAAGCTTTTTATGCATTACTGTTACAATTAGTTTTTTAATAAATTATATTGACAGATAATCAATAATGTAAATACACTGCATACAGAATGTCGACGCTAGCGCCACCTAGCGGGATAGAAGAGAAACTCATCACATTCTAGTACTAACATTTCACAAGACAGTGCGATCGTCTGAACATTGTGAGTTATATGAAGCCAAACTGTACTGGGTGTATTTACAACACAGATACTTAAATGATATTTTGATAAATTAATTATAATCTGAATTAACTGCTACATATATATCCAACGACAAGGTGAATTTTTAACGTTTTAAAATTTTAGTTCTGTTCAAAATAAAAAGCTTTTAATAAATATCGTACATGATAAATTTAATAGTACACAGATTAACATGAGCAATTTAAGGAACGCAACAGAATTTTCCACGCAATTTTAATTACTCACGCATTGCCTCGGTTTAATCAAATACGTAATGACAATAACATATACTTAAGGATTTACAGTTGAAAAATATACAATTCAAAACATAATCATGTAACTCTACAAATTGTAATATCCCTGCCACATCTGCATTTTAACCCGTAAACAAACGCATTAACAATGACACTACACGGACGTGGTGTCGTTTAGTGTGCTAATTAACGTCACATATACTTTATTATTGAACTTCATTCGCGCAAAATTAAACGCAGCCGCGGCAGGGACGACGGAATCCGAACTATATAGTCCATTTTAACGAACTTAATTTATTTAGTAAACAATCTTAGACAGACTCGAGTTTAAAAAATTTAAGTATAAATAAACATTTGTTGGTACAAATACAAATTTTTCTTCACTAGTATAAAATAAGTCGCTTTCTGTGTCCCTATATCCCTTTAGGTATATGCTCAAATCTTTAAAACTACGAACGGATTTTCATGCGGTTTTTTTAATAAATAGGGTGATTGAAGAGGAAGGTTTATACGTATAATAAGTTCACAGATTTTCTGTAGTGTATTCAGTATCAGCATTGCACCCGTGCGAAGCCGGGGCGGGTCGCTAGTTATAGATAAATATATTTTTTAATTAATAAAAAGTAGTGCCAAGATTGTTTATCAAATAACTCAAGTTCGTTGAAACGGAGTGTAGGCAATATGGCCGCTGGCGAGCTTCACCGGCCCGCGCCGCCGATGTATATTCGGTAATACCTATTTTCCACTACCGGCTGGTCATCTAGAACAATCGGCACTATTACCACCTATCACTGTCTTGCGCAGACGACGGTACCTTAGTAGAGTTTAAGTTACATTGCGCTTTGACTACAGTCACAGTAAATTACACTTTGTCAAATTTCAAATTGAAGTGTTAATGAAATTAGAATCCATGAGATGAATCGCTTTTAAAGATGTTTTGGTTTATTTATAGATACGTATATTAAATAATGTAAGGAACAGACGGCCCAAAGATGGTAACTATACAAAGATGTAACTAGGCAAGTTTCATGTTACGTTCTGTATATCTTTCTATTGAAAATTTCCTTCGTATTTTAACAATAATAATATATCAATTACAAAATATCGACCGAGCCCGTCGCCTACGCATATCGTGACTAATTAGAAGGACAATATTTACGTATAACGTTCATTTAATTTTATTATAATTCATTTGACCAAATCCCCGACAAACTGACAGCAGCACACCTAGCTTTACTTTGCAACACTCAACGCTATTTGCTAATAGATAACGTCACGTAGAGCAAGAATATAAGATGAAGACAAGTGTCGTTCGATAAAAATATTGATTTACACTAATATAATATCAGCGCCATCTGTTGGCAAAAGACGTAACTTTTGAAATATCAATAGACAAGTGCCACAGAGCAAAAAACACTTTAGGAAATGATGTATGAATGCTTAGTTTATAGTGTTTTTAAGCTAAAATCTATAAACAGATAGTAGTACCAATATTATAGTATGTCTAGCAATGCCAATTAACACTTCTCTTAATATACTCCCTCTATGATTTGTTATGTATTTGTGTTGATATAAAATAACATCCCCATAGCCGTAACATAACAAGATACACATAAATACCTACTAGTGTGCACAAACAGTAAATACAATAGAACTGTACACTTATATACAATTACACGAATTATATAATACATAACGTCACACTTTAAATACAACGATAACACAAAAAAAACACGCTCCACACCTTACGACTTACGATCCGACCTGACGACATTTTATACCGACATATTTCGTCATAATTCTACGTTTCGATACAATGAATTTCTTGCAAAATGATTATAAAAAACTCCGAATAATTTCTCATAAACGACTTAACATTATTGTTCGCCTATACTGTATAAACACAATATTGCGTTGCGCTTGCGCACGCAGCAATATCTACGCACAATTTCCAACTAATTTTAATGAGATAATGTAGCTTTTCTTTATCGAATAACCCTCATTTATTTGGGCAAAAAAATTACAAAATGTTAATATATTACGTATAATTCCAATAAACTTTATCGTTTTTTATAATCTTTAACAGTATTACAATAAAGTACATAATATAAAAAACTATTAAAGATAGAATAACTAACAAGACTAAACAAAATACATCGAATGTATCGCAAAATCGTATTGTATATCGTAAGCAGTGGACTGTGGCTAGCTCTCCATATCGGCGCGAGGCCTCTTTGTGCTTCGACTGACACTATCCACAAAACACAGGGCACACAAGTTTAACTACATAATGTTTTGATATATAATAATGGTAACAATGGGATCAGTAGGTACAAATAGTTATAATTTTGCATGGTAAGGAGGAATTAATGAAGGTTATATTATTTTTAGATGCTTTGGTATCAGAACTAAAATAATACCAAAAATTTCAATTCGTAGTTTAAGAGAGAGTAACAAAACTTTCTAGGAACCGAAATCAATCGAAGTCATTGACGTTCCTATTCTTAATTAGATTGCACTATAATCAAGAACGCGAGTTTAACTTGTGTGCCCTCAGTATACTAGAACAATATAATATAATACTTACATAGTAACATATAACTGCACACATACATATAACATTAAGCCGTTACATCGAAATAGCCGCGGTCCGTGACCTAGCTTATATACAAGCATTTACATAAGTACTGAATGCGCCCCGCCGCTAGGAGACCCGCGTCAACTTTAACGTCATCTATATGTTATCATAACGTCACATATATAACGTCACCTTAACGCCGGGTTCACACGACGAATACTATGCGTCATTTTGACGCATACTGTCCATTTTGACTCCTAAGACAGTTGGATACTTTACTTTAGTCGCCGTGTGAACATACTCTATTTTATTTTATTCACTTGTGATGAATTTTATTTTAGATTAATTTATATTATAAACATAAAAAAAAACTTTGTTATACAACCTCAAATATCAAGAAGTTAATTATCATTTCCTTCGTTGCATAAATATCATTATGGATCTTGCACTTAAATGTAGAATTAAAATATACTTTTTTTATATAAGTGCATTTTAACGCATGAATGAACAAATTTTATGTAACTGTTACTTACGTATACTGTAACAAATTGGACTCGAGTCAAAGACAATGTTCATTATTAATACAATTATAACACTCATTTAAACATGATATACTGTGTTAACTTTAATATACCTAAAATACCCACCACACATCCAGTATGGATTATCTTAAGTTACCTTAAGCGTATAGTTTAATATACTTTTCCTCTGTAATCTTTTTTTAAATCTTATTTCGACTATTGCTTTTCAAATCTAGTATGTGAATCGCTATATTTTTGTATGTTTTGTCATTTATACATTACTGAACGGTTCATTACGACACCAATCTACCTAACTCCCTCAAAACCCAATCTACCACACAATGTGCGCCGCAGCTGATACAAAAACGTCACAAGCTAAGAAAAAATAACACCGACATTCTACCACATTATAATACGACGTCTTTACGACCTAAAACAAATGAGTATAAATTGTTTTACGTCAATTAATCGTACTACCACCATCGCTCTGAATCCTAACATTAATATTGAGTGCATAGATGATATCCACTAGATGATCGACGAACCCCTAGGTAATCCACGATCCCCTAGGTGATCCACGATCTTCTAGATGACACATAGCCCCCTAGGAGATCAGTAATCCCCTAGATGATACATAACCCCCTAGGAGATCAGTAATCACCTAGATGACACAACCCCCTCGGTGATCAGTAACCCTAGATGATACATAACCCCTTAGGAGATCAGTAACCCCCTAGATGATACATAACCCCCTAGGAGATCAGTAATCCCCTAAATGACACATAATCCCCTAAGGGACCCGTAATCGATAGACCCCCTAGGAGTTAGATCCGGCCCCCTAGAGGCGGCGCGCATGTTTGGCGGAGGGGCGGCGCGCGGCCGTACCGTTTCGCTCGAGCGGGCGCGCCGGCGTGATGCGGAACAGGTTGATCTTGAGGTGGTCGCAGATCTCCAGGCAGATCTGCCCGCAGTACCGCACCAGGTCCACGCACACCCACAGCTGGGGACACAACGGGCAGGGACTCATAACTGAACTACTGTACTGCTTCTCAAGAATAGTGTATTAATTTTTTTTGCTCTTGTTATCCCATAAAAAAATTAAATGCCAATAAGTTTATTAATGCACGAGAACAAAATGTGCTTTAACTAACGGCTACAACCCGAGTACATACTCTCATCTTCAAGTTATTGGTTATTTTATGTCCCAACTATATTATTTCTAAACTCGTAAGCCAAGACAAGTGGAAACAATAATTTCTTCACAAAACCTTTAGTATCGTTCAAACACGTCGCAGTTTTCCACATATATATGCCATCTCCTTCCCACACGGTAAGCGCGAAAGGGACAAACGATAAACAGACACTCACCGTACACAGCCACAGCACATAGTACTCTGGTATCGCGTTGTTGAAGTACTGGTTGAGGAACAGCATCGCGGGGCCCAGCATGGACCAGTCGTAGTACTCCATCTCACTCTTCGTCATGTTTGCTACCTGGAAACGATAGTTGAATCTATTAGGAAGTTCAGGGAACCACGTATTAACTTTTCTGTTTTACAGTTTACTAATAGTGTATTTCTTTTTATTGTTTTTGTTAATAATTATGTATTTAAATCAAGTGTGATATCTCATAATATAATTCATTACTTATATGTATAATATTGCATGTACCCGTAACTGCAAGCCACTTTAAAACGTCATAAACATCTATATTTCAAAGCTTTGTAAGTGATAAATCGATGGTGTATCTATCTTAGTACATAACGAAAAAAATACTTTTAGATATAGAATTACAAAACAGCGACAAAGTGTGTACATATATTATATTTCTAGAGTTCCGTACTCAAAGGGTAAAAACGAGACCCTATTACTAAGACTTCGTTGTCTATCTGTTTGTCAGCGGGCTGTATCTCGTGAATCGTGATAGTTAGACAAATGACTTCCTTTATACTCACCACCAATCTGTTAGTGACCTTGGCCGCGACCATTCCGAAGGCAAGAATGTACAGTGAGGGGTGATTCTCGTACACCTGCGACTCGCTCTTCTGGAAGATGATGAACGCAGGGACCACCACGAACGAGAAGGGGATCACCGGCGACAGGATGCTCGTCCCCTGGGGGATACACGGCTGTAACTGGGC
>DWKA01000396.1:0-17516 GCA_018249155.1 Panoquina ocola ocola
GATACCCGTAACACAAGTGCTTACGCTACTTAAAACGGGTCAGGTCAATGTATGAGGTGTTGTGTGAATTTATTATTATTTAATTAATATTATTTATCGTGTAAGTGACAAATCGTTAGATGTAAAGATATTGATCAACAAAACTTCCTACCGGCTTTAGGTCTTTATTCTTCATAACTATTTGTAGGTCTTCTTCATAACTCTTAATGCATTTAGTTAAAAGCTTTCATATACCTACCTTGTATTGTTTGTTAGTATGTTCGATTTGAAACATTGCTTTTGTAATCTTCTCTGGGTTGGTTTCAGACGAGGGATTTTCTAAAGGGCGTTAAGTAACCTTATATTTTTTTATATAAATGCGAGTTTTTTTAATTATTTATTTATTTTAATTATCAGTCACTTCTAAAAACTATAAGATAATAATCTACAATAGTCAAGTTAGTAATCGTTATTAGTTTGCAACATTGTAGTGTAGTGCTAGCTGTCGCAGTAATTTAATCGATTCACATACTTCGCATTCAAGGTGCTCTGCATCATATATCAGACAAGTGTGCACCTTTTTGTGGCTGAAGCCGCGTCATTGTTCACAGTTTACATAATTAATCTTAACGCCGGAAAAACGTCACAAAGTACTGTTATAATTGTTGTCGATTAAAAAAGGTGTGCGCGTATTGGAGTAATTTGGTTGTTACGTATCGTGTCATTCATACTCGTATTAACTACTCTGCAATCTGCAATCTCTGAAGAAAATCTAAAACTATAATGCTTACTGAAAGCCTTATCATTCATAATTGGAAAAGGTCGGATGCATCACTTAGAAGTATGAAGTTGTCTCCACAGATGACTCATAAAATTTGATTTTCTCGTTAGTCACGTGATTTTTTTAATTTTTACTGTCAGCGTGTTGATCGAATCATTTGTTTGAGCTTTAGGAGCATAATGTAAGGATTTTTTCCTATTAATAGTACTTGACGCAACGCCTGTGTGTTGTATTCGTGTTCCAGACAAAACAGTAGGTAATATAAATGTTATTTCCGCCACATTGATGGTCTATTCCATCGACGATTTAATATCTATAGGCGTCTGAGCACGTGTTTCACTAAAATTAACAAAATCATTCTGAAGTGGTGTTGGTACTTATATTAAGAACGTAAATCAGATTATCTACAATTTCTTAAAGTCCACCTAAAATTCATCAATGATGGGAACTTATGATTAGATTCTAAAAATGTATATCTAAATTCCCAAAATATACTTCATTTTGAATTATGTTACTTTGGCTAAACTGAAATTAAAACTTTTATTAGTCCCATTTTATCTTAGTTCGTTATAAGAAATTTGAAATGAGACTTGGTCTCAGGATCTAATTCTGATTTTCTGAAAATAAAATCTAATTGATAAATAAGTAGCAACCTATTTAAGATTATCGATTTTCTTATTGACAAAATTAAAAAAGAGCCTCATTTTACAATTTGTGATCTGTCAACTGATTCTGGTCCGAATTAATCCATTTTTTTTTTCTAACCTATAGTGTTGTCAACCAGGGCAAGCCGCATTACGGTCACAACGGCCGCCTAGAACTCATTTAGGTTTAATGTAGGTCAATCTGCTGTAAGATTGACATTGGGACGTCTTGTGGTCTAAATGTGTGTTCGTTTCTGGCGACGCGCCAAGTGGACCGGTGTCTCTTCATACGAGTGCCTCGTAATGCATTATCGCATTATTTTTAACGATCCAGACTAAACACCGCGATAGTGGCAATTACGTCTGAGATTTCTGCGAATGTGTCAAATACTCAAAAAATTCTCGCTTTGTTGCTAATTTTATGAGAATCGACGGCCAGTTGCTTTATTCTGCGTTTTGTGTTTTTATGAGTTACTTTTTTATTTTTAGTCGTGCCTTCGAAACCTCTTTTTATCATTCAAGTATGACTAAGAGATTATGCGTTGGAGTAGAATCAACGTTTTTTAGCTTTTGAGTATTTAAGCAACAGATAGGTTTTTATACTTTGTACGTTTATTTAGTAACGTTCATTATTGGAAACTAAATTTATTTATAATATTTTAAATACTTTATATTTTTAAGGACTCAGATCTCCCTTAAACCGTAAACCAATAAAATCAGAGAAATGCGAGACACGTCATTATTAGTGCCAGCTTTTCAAATTCACTGCATTGTGAAGCTTTCGGAAGGAGAGAAAATAGCTTTCGTCATTACGGCGTTTCCGTTGCAGAAATAAACCTATAGATTGACAACTCATTACCATGTTTGAGAGGAAGTGGTCACGACTGATGGACGGATGCGCTGACAGTTTATGCTTACCGAGTTTTCCGGTATAATTTTCCTAATAACAGCTTTCTCTAATTTGTTATGCAAAATTAGGAAGATTACGCGCTTGTTTCACAAGTAACTTGTCGCTTTCAAATTGTCTATTTGGATTCGTTACGGAAACTATTTATACCTAATTGTGAATAGATCACTTTGAATAGATGAGTTTAGTAATAATTTAAGTCAGTAGGGCTTAAAAACTTGTTTACCGAAACTGACCCGAAGTTTTGGGTCGATCGTTAAAAAACGGCTTAGGCAAGTGTAGTTGTATGGGTAGGTATTTGTGGAAAAGTGTTGCTCAATGATTAATAGTCAGTTACAATTATTATTGTTATAAGAAGATAGTCGCGAAAGAAAAGAAAAGCTTCCGAGGCTACTAAAAATCATTGTCTTTCGACGTAACCGACCCATAATAATCAATTCTTGAAGCTATTCAAAATCTCAGGGTCGTTGTTGTTGATAAATTAACAAACAGAAAGACAAACGTAATTTTATAGTATGAAGAATAATTCTTTACGGAGACTTTAATGTGCCTAAGAATTGAACGTTGTCATGTCTAATTAATTCATATTGATGAAATATGCGCGTGTATTCATTAAAATAATTATGTATATGACATTACACATTCATCACCCACGGGTCCCCATGAACCAGATGTTTGCAGAGCTAAGTTGTTCTTTTGACAATGTACGCAAATATAATGTAGTCGCGTGTATCTACAACATTTATAAATCTGTGCTACAACTGTTTAAAATAATGTTCTTCAATTAACTTCTATACTGTTAAATTGTGTAATGTAATGAGTATTTTATTAATCAGTACCGGGTGTATTTTAAACTGCGTTTTACTAAGTATTAGGATTTTTGTTATATTCAAAACGAGAGGAGTTACATTCGCTGTTTTCTTTCCTCAACGACAAAACATCTTTCAGAAATCGTGGTGGACGTAAAAAAATAGATTTGTAAGTTCATCAAAAATAATTAAAAATGATTTTCGAATTGGAATTCGAACTCATTCTGAAGGTTTGTTGAGTAGCATCCACGATATATTTATTAAATGCAATTCTTCTTTTTCTTTTACGCCTAATGTTTAAATACAGTGTCTTTCATGAAGCAAAGTTTCAAATAAAACTTTTTGTCCAATCGTGACAATTGCCCGATCTCGATGTTTATGATTAACATTTTAGTTTTTTGTCGGCCATCCATCCATCCATCAGTCTTGAGCAGTCCACTGTTAGACGTAGGCCTCCCCTATGACCATTTTTGTCGATATGACTTGGAAATTACTTTAGTACCTTTGAAAAGGCTTTTAAGTACTTTAATGATAATTTTATAAAGTTTAATAAAAATGTCTAATATTTTATTCCGAGGTACGTACTTGTACGTATACTTCATACAATGCGGTTTGACCAACTTAACCGGATACTTGAATAGTAACTCGATTATACGTATCAAAGTGTGAAGACAATAGTGGTGTTTGGCCCACATTAATCTTGTCGTTAACCGCTAATACACTTGTGCTACTAAAACTTATAGAAATATCTGTCTTCTTTTTATTATTAAAAACGTTTTTAAAAGGTTTTATTTAGTAAGCATTTTTTCTTATTAGTTTATTTGAGTCAAATCTTGCAAGTTGAATAAAATTAGAATTATTATGTCATCCCAAAAACATTTACACAAATTAATGACAAGCGTCATTAGTTTCACTCAAGGATCTTCAGAAGAGGGAAATCCTTTCTGGTGAACATATTAGTTCATTTTCTGTACAACAAAAGCATCTTTTTTGTTTCTTATAATAAATATTTATTCAATTGATAAATTTCTGTATTTAATCAATGTTGATGACTCGAGACTCGGTAGAATATTGACACTCACATTAGAACTTTGTACAGTTACATAATTTTATTGTAAGCGATAATATATTAAAAGACGCTTCACGTATTATAATAACGCCATTATAGCCTACAGGCCTTAGCTTTAGAAAGCAATTTCAATTTAATCAAGCTACCACATGATTACCTTTTGCGTGTATTAACATCTTTTTGCTTGTTATTCGATCAACGTAAGCCCTTATATATTGCAATTTATGAGTTTTATTACGTCTTTGAGTTAATTTCTGTGGGAAAATAGCTCTCGGAGATTTATAGTTGTTTATAGATAGGTGTAAAAGAAAATAGGAGACTACAAGCCAATAAATACTGCCGACTTTTTGTTTTGATGCTAAACAAAAAATACAAGTATTTCTTTGCAAAATACGTTACGTGACTGTAGGCAATACTAAATCCTCGGTTCTTCAAATATTCATGTTGATATTGACGTTGATAACGCCTATTCGATTGAGAAATACGAATTAAGTCGTTACGCTTCATCTACATATGAATCGAACACGCAATTTCTGAATAAATAAGTATTCCATTGAAGTGTTATAAAAATCGTGAATGTTATTATTAAAATACGGCAAAAAGAGGAATTAACTTATTTATAGTGTATTTTTAGAAGTTTTTATTTCAAAAGTTTACAATTTAAATACTCAACACTTTTCTAATTATGTTCATGTCAGAAAATAGTCAACCTATAACAATACGAACTATAAGTATATCTCGTATATTTATACAATTTATTTTTATTGTTACAGGCTTGACCCTCCAACGTCTCAAGATCAGTATCCAATGGAGAACAAGAAAACGGTGCCGGCTACCCAACAGCCACTAACTCAGCAACACCTCATGGCGCAACATGTTCACCCAGACCAAATATACTCTCCTCAGCATACCCAAATTACCACATATCCGAATCAAACACAGCCAAATCAAATCCAACCAAATGGTGTTATGCACCAACTACTACAAAGCCAATATCAATCGAACATGAATGCACGATCACCATTATTAGAAAATAGACATGATGTTTATGGCACAGGTCACAATCATGAGTACACGAGACACTATGGAACTAATGATAACTACAACCATTATCCTCAGTCACCTACTCGTATCGAGAGAACAGAGCTTCCACCAGACCAAAATGTTAATCATGAACTGATACATAATGTCCCAAAAGGATATAACGCTGAAGTTTATCACGACTATCTTAAACGAAACCCACCGAAGGATAGTAATCAAATATACCAAAACCATCAACCAATGTATAGGCCTAATGTAAATCAATTCGGTTCCAAACCGTACCTCCCATATTCGAATAGAATAGGACCTCAAAGCAATACCGAGTTATTAAGGAAACAATATAATGAAATCCAGCAAATGAAAATGCAACAACAATTGCACTATCAGAATCAAGCTCAAATGCATCAGCAGCAAAAATTTGCTGAACGACAGCTTCTACTTCAGCAAATTCATGGCGTTCAACCGCCTCCAAATCTACAAAATAGTATATATTCTGATGGTTCATATAGAGATTTAGATCGATACAGCAGCAAAAACGACTTTAAAGATTATTCCATGTCCGATATACCAAAAGAAGCTGATAGGTATACTAAAAATAATGAATATAAAGAAATGGAAAGACAAAATAGGCAATATCACGAAGCACAATGGCAGGCAAATCAAGCCGCTGATGCTAGAGAAATCGAACGATACAGGAAACAGCTAGATGAAGATAAAGCGAAGAGTCAGTCACCACCTTCTGATTTTAGTAATCAGTCTCAAAAGAATAATGTTGGTGTTATTTCACCAATGAAGTCGAGCGAATCTAGTACTCCTAGTATTAAGTCTCCGTCATCAGAGAGCCGAAGGAGTAGTGGTGGAAATCAGGCCTTACGATCACCAATAGCACAAAGAATCCCTACAGCTCCTGTCACAATAGCTGGGTTACTCTATAAACAAGGCTCTGATGGATTAAAAGTTTGGAGGAAGAGATGGTTCGTGCTGTCGGAGTACTGTCTGTTCTATTACAAAAGTAAGTAAAGATAGCATAGTCGAAAAATACTAAAATGTTCAAGAACAATACCATAAAAAACATTTATAATCGTTTAATTTTGTAGGCCAAGATGAAGAAAAGCTGTTAGGATCTGTACTTTTACCGTCTTACAAGGTATCTGCATGTACTGCCGAGGATAAAGTTATGCGGAAGTTTGCATTTAAATTGGAACATGCAAATATGAGGACTTACGTTCTAGCTGCATTAGATCAGGAAGCAATGTTGAAATGGGTTAAAGCTCTTACAATGGCAGCGCTTATGCAGGGACACAAGTAAGTTGTAATTTTATTACGTGATAGTTACAAAATTTATAAATCATGTTTACAAAGTATTCCGCAGGTCATAGCCACCACGCTGGCCAAATGCGGATTGGCAATTACTACACATTATTACTTATTAATTTGTTACAAATACTAAAGGTGCATTTTTATTTCCTACCTATATCATGTTTAGTAGTTTCTATATCGTTTATTCTATTTATAGTGACCAGTCGCAAAAGCAGAGCGACCGGCCGGCTGCGAAAACAGAGGTGCGTATTATTGTGTACACGATCATTATTGTAGTGGCGCAGGTGACCGACAATAACTGCGCCAGTGCGGAACCAAGGACATTCTTATGTAGTTTATTCTCTCCATATCAAGTAATCATTTAATCTAAAATTCTCCGCAACTTTACGATGTAATTATAGGTTATAAATAATATTTTAGGACTCCGATGAAGTACCAGGCCCAACTTATGCGAATGCTCCACCTAAGCCCAGGAGGTCCAACGACGGTTATAATTCACCAAGTCCTGATATGTAAGTTGAATCACATATCTTTATTTGATTAATTTCATGCGCTTGTGCATATTGCATTGCATTTAGAATATAAAGAACCATTCATTACCCTTTGAAAATTTGCAGGTATGATCCCAACTACGATCTACTCCAAAAGCCAGCATCACACTACAGTCTAGGCACAAATCTCACTCGTTATCAGGACCATATGAACTACCAAAGTAGTATAAATCAAGAGAGCACATACACTCGCAGTCCGCTGTCACCATCGCTACAACAGTCACAATATCAAACGAAACGATCGTATGATACGCAACATCTTTCATTACCATTAACAAACACAAACACCGAAAATTTAGAAAATACTCAACATTCTGCTGTAAATATGTATAGGACTAACCCTCAATCTCCTTATTTTGATAATAGGAATAGAAATCAACAGGAGCAAAAAACGCCGGAAACTCCCAAAGAGCGGTTATACGATCGACAACCCTCACGTAATCCATTTTTACAAGATTATTCATCTAAAGTGGATACCTCTCCAAAAAGTAATGAGGTCCAAACTACGAAAAATAAACCAGCTTTGGAGCAAGATGCAACTAAGCAAAATTATAATGAATCTTATCCAGAATCGCGAACAAACGCCATAACTCATGCAGATCAAAGTGCTTATAATAAAGATGTATATGGAGAGATAAATGCTAGGACAAATAGATCAACTACTGGAGGAAATGACCGTTTGGCAGAAAGGCGCACACCAGATGCCTATGGTAGATCTAATAATGGTTCTGGTTATAAAAAAGGTAAACTAGGAGATTATGAAGATATATACAACACATATACGGCTGAAAATGATAAAACTCATACGAAGACACTAACCACGTCTCAGTCTCGAGATAATATAAGCGTTTCCAGCAATAAACAAGCACAAGATAATACTTCTAACATTGTAAGTTTAAAATTAATGCTATATTTTCATGTTCTGCAATATCGTAAAGACTAAGCTTTTGTTTTGAAAAATTAAATAAACTTCGGTTTTTAAATTAAAATCAAATAAAGTTATGTTTTTTGTTTTAACTAAATGGATTAAGAAGAATTGCATGATAATATTATGATAAGTAATAACATTTAATTCGAGTATTATTTCCATATGTAACGGTTATGTTAACGGGTGTAAAAATCAACTGAACTAATGAGTAGATAGTATATTTTTTAACTAACATATCATGATTTTTATTTTTCAGGTACCAGAAAAAACTTTCAGCGGGCCATCTGTTTTAAGGAGGAAAAAAATGCAATCTAGTGGCATACAACCACCTATGCCTAGACCACATAGTGCTGACTTCTTGGAATATGAATCAAAGAACGAAGCACTAAATAAAACCATGCCAACCAGAACAATCGAACCCCACAAACAACCACAACGGCCAAAATCTAGTCTGGATATTAATTCATATTACGACCCCAGTTCTGATCGATACTATTCTGAAGAGAGCTATGCTGCAAAGATGCGACAGTCTGCTCAATACTTACAACAACAAGCTATGGGCCCAAGAAATATTCAAATTCCATTAGCCAAATATGCAAGTGGTCTAGCAGAGAAACAACTACATTCACCATATCCTCAAGTTACTAATAATAATTATGAAACTGAATTTAATATAAACAGAAACAATCGCGATAATGTTAGTTACCATTCAAAGTACAGTGACCTTGAGGGTTTAAATTCCAATTGGACTCTCAGAGAAAAAGCATTGGAAACACGCAAGGAACACTTGAATAGAAGCGGTAGTGTGATGAGTGATGGTTCAAATGTCAGCGCTTATGTTAAAGAAATGAGTAGACTTGACCAGCATGCAGAAAGTTTTATGCGATCAGCAAGCGCAAGATTGCCTTCAACTACCAATGAAAGAGATGGTGAAAAGAAAGTACAACAGGTAAAATTTCTAACTAAATATGTATTTAATTTTGACCTTGAATTTTACTTACCGAATTATTTTGTCACTTACAGCGCGAAGAATCTATGAAGAGATTACTTGAATGGAAACAGAGGATGTTGCAGTCTCCTTTGACTCGCAAAAGTACTCCAGCTGCTATATCACTAGCGCGATCTCTCAATCAAAGCCGACAATCCTTGAGATCTGATCAGTACAAATCTAAAACCTTTACCAATGCGTCATACAATAGCTACTCTTCTGATGATGAAGGTATGTAATTTATAATATTTAAATTATAGTGATTGATCAGCATGAGCAAATTACAGTTGAATTTGAAATATTCATCTTGTGAAAAATTTCCTCGGTCTTCAGAAGCCTATTACTTTGTATTTTAGTTGTCACATAACTCTAAAATTATAAAGTAACTTAAATATGCCGCATGCTGGACAACAAAGAATAAAGATACCGTTTGCATGGAAAGAAAATCCATACTAGTTTTAGAATTTAAGACTATATTTTATGTAATATTTATGTAGTTAAATTAATTTGGGTAGTGTAGGCTCTATTTTTAAGTTTGAACTTATATTTTCGTAAAATATAAAAATGCCACATAAATAACATTATTACTTACTCGGAATATTTATTTTGTATATTTTTATATTCAAAATTTGCAGTAGCATTATGACGACTTCGCTTTGCGGAAAGGTACCTTCCTGCCTGCTGGGACGTTATATTTATACTAATAAAGCTCAGTTAGTTATCGGTGATGGGTTTATGGAAACACTCTAATGGTTTGGGAACAATGGTTTAGTAAATTTCTAACACAAATAAATTTAAAGTTATGAGTAACGTTACTAACAACAATAACCAATTTACAAATTTTTTTTTTGGTATTTGTTATTAAAAGACAATAAATCGTTGGTTTCGCTTTTGCACCTCAGAGGAAACATCGGACACTGATCTGCAAAAACCGAGAGATATGCAGGCAGGAAGGTCCCATAATGTGAACATAACGAGTCCTATTGTTATGCGACCAACAACCCCGCACGCACTCTGTATTGCTCAGTCCGATGAAAAACCTAACATTAACATTGAAGAAAACTGCAACGATATTAAAGACTCCGAAGAAAATACATACGAAAACATTTTATGTACTATAGCGATTCCACAAGTCACTTGTGGTAATGAAATAGTTGATTGCAATGTAATGGAAAGCCAGCAAGATTTATCGTTATCAGCGGTCATTGACAAACCAATCGATCGAGAGAATTTAAAGACAACGGAAAACGATGGATATGAAACTCACGACAGTGAATCCGAATCTGAAACACAGCTTGAATATACGGATAACGATTTAGATGAAGTACTGTTAGAATCAGATACTGAATCGGCAAATAGGCAAGAAAATTGTGAGATAAATATTTCCCAAAATCCAGATGAACAAAACTTAGCAAACACTGAAGGTGACAAATTGAATGATAGTGATTCTGAAACACCACCAATACAGCAGATGGGTGAAGAGCATTATTTGCCAATGAGTCCTCGTAAAACCTCTGTTATCGAACCTGCACATAAAACAATATTAAAGAATTTAACTACATTTGATCATAGCGCGTCACACCACTATGAAGATAACCCTTATGTTGAAATGAATTTAGGAAATGATGAAGAAGATATGCAAACATATGAGATAGTTTGTGTCAATAATGGAAAAGTTGAACCAGTTTATATGGAATTAAATAATGTGACAGAAAAAGAAGAAATAGAAAATGAAGAAGCAACAGCAAAAACGAAATTTGCTTGTGATACTGTTACTAATTTCGCTGAAACCAAAGATCAAACCGTTAAAAGAGCAGTAAAGAATGAAAAAAGTTGTAAAGAAAAAATTGATTCGGACATAGATGATGAATATTTAAAAGATACTTTGCCTGTTGATGCTCCTTTTAGCAGATTTAGTATATCTGATACCTTTAGACCTGCTTCATACTACCTCAGTAGCAGTAGAACCATTTTAGAACGACTAGATAGTTCTGATAGTGATATCATTCCACCACCTCCCTTACCTAGTTCTTCGCCCCCTATTCATGAATTGTCAGGTGAAGCTTTATCCAAATATATTTTGGATAAGTTAGATAAGTCCGATATATCTCAAGATAATTCAATATTGAAAATGTTAACAAGTGAAAATCAAAACATGAACAGCGGCAAAAGACGAACCACATCCTTAATGATTTATGGAAGTAGAACATCTATCCACGATACTCTTTCTAGAGGTGAAAAAATTCGAAATAGTAGAGCAAGTTTAGTTAATGATATTAATAAAGCCAATGAAGGAACAAGTAATTGTACAAATGATTTAATACAAGAACAACAAAATTGTAGTAGTATTGAAACTGATTCCCTTCAAAGTTATAATGCAGATAGAGGATCTTCCAGATTATCCATAGAATCCGATTTAAGTAGTAAGTTTGAAATGGCTATATCAAATGTATCTTCAGAAATAACTAGTTTAAGAGATTGTGAATCTTTTGTAGATTTGCGTCATACGAGCATTCGAAATTTAGAAAATATTCTGAAACGAAGACCATTGTCTGACGATTCATTGTTTGAACTTAATGAATCAGAAATTCAAAACACACTTGATGAAAGTATTAATATGAATTTAAACATTTACTTGGAACCATCACGATCAACTACGAGTGAAGCAATATGTAGCTATATAAATTACGAAAACTCAACTATGTATCCATCTGCACTTGAGTCTTCGTTTACTAGTGGTATTAATACTAGCCGTAACCACATTCTTACAGGAGCACATACACGTTGTTCAAGCTCCCCTATAAATACTGTTATGAAATGTTCTGCATCAGACTCTAATAGAAACATACCTCAGATAAATAATGATCAATTTTTGAGTTATACAGGTGAACAGAGTTCGAGTAGTTCGATTGGCATGACGAAATCTCCTATATCTTTTTATAGAAAAAATAACGAAGAGACTATTTTAAAAAATAATTTAAACATTGATGTTGTGGCTGATAAAATTAAAGAATTTGAATGCGAGAAACCTACATTGAAAACTGGAAATGAAACTAGTATATCATCCATAACTACAGGTTTTCATAGCCGGGAAAGCTCAGCGGAACATAGTGCACCCTATTATTATTCTGATTTATCATCACAAGAACATATCAATGTATTGCCAACGTCACATTTTTTGAAGAACACCAATCTTCATCGCAAGTTAAATAACCAAAGACGTAAGGGACCATTACATAAGAAAAATGAAATTTCACATATACATAATCCAATTCGAAATAATCATTTGCTGATGTCCGATCGTTCTTACGAATTTGCTGCTTCAGCAAGAAGTGTATCAGTAGAATTTTTAAGCGCGGCAGAAAAAGATTCAGATATTGATCTTAAAAATATTTACGAGTCAACTGGATTTAAAAGTTCCAAAATTCCAGAATCAATAAATCTTATACCAGGACTAGGATGTAAACGGAGTAGTAACGTTAATATTAACGAAGAAAATTCATCACCAGATTCTAGTAGTATTAACCGCAGTAATTTGAAAGTCTCTACTGGAAGTATGTCGTCACACTGCAGCGGTAACTCTTCAAATACCGTCTATTATGATGCTGAAGCTGAAGCAAGTGCTTATGAGAATGTAATCTGCCCAGGTGAGAAACACTGGGACGAAGATGCTTTGTGGCGAGACAATTTAAGACGTGTATCTCATCGACATGCACGTTCAATGGATGATTTGGATGCAAGACCATCTGATGCATCGTTATCTGATCGATCTGGAGTTGATATGTCATGCATAAATAGTATAAAGAGGGTAAAGAAAAACGTGGGAAAAATTAGTCGAACTCCAACGTATGTGAATTATAACATCCAAAATGAAATTCAGAGACGCCAAGAAAATAGTATTAAATATGATACTGTTTTCCAGGAAGAAAGTGAAAAATTAGACGAAAATGATGTTTACGTATGTCTAGCTAATACGATCGGTGCTCTGCAGGAGCATACAGATGAGGGAGTTTACGAGCAGTTAACCATTGATTCATCGGAAAATTCGCCTGTCTTAGATACGGGTATACAATTTAGAAAGAAAGAAAAGGAGAGAAAACAGTTTGAAATCGATAGGGAAAAGTTAAGACAGTGGGATCTTTTATCTAGTGGTTTGATGAAAGGCGGTCCAGGATGCGTGCGGGGTGCGGGTTTGGGTATGGGCACAAGCGACGTACTCTGTAATACGGACACCGGGACTGACAGTGCAAGCAATGAAGGTATCCTCTAACATTCTATGGTCCCGTAAGGTACACTATGTAAGTTCCATTTCTACTAAAATATTTGCAAAGCAAAGTCATTTTTTAAACTGTTGTATATAAATAGTTTGGCATTTTTATTTGCAGTCTATATAAATAATAGTTTAAATAAATGTTTCGGTACAAAGCTGGGCTTAAAACAAGATAAGGTGTACAAATATTAAGCATGCACATATTTTAACACAATTATACAATGTACATAAATATTGTGTATAAAATTAATGCAACTGTAAATTACTAATTTGTGAAATCTTTTTATGAAACACTTTATCATGTTTTACCATCTTTTATTATAATGATACAATATTAAAGCCATGACTTGTGATAAATATACATTTTAAAATAATTAACGAAACCAATTCAATTTTATTTTAGCTTCTATGTCAATGTCAGGCACAAATATAGAATCAGGCACAAACAATAATACACAACATCAGCAATCATTATCAAAGAAAGCATTTCTTGGAAGTAATACATCAATTGGACGGAGCAACAGGGAAGGCAACATACCGGTACGAGCCGTTAGTCCTCGAGTTAGATGGGTTGAAGAGAAATCTTCTAGCGATCATTATGGGACTCAACAGATCATGACATCTCAGCAAAACGTAAGAATCTCCAGTTATAAAGACTAGAAGTCTTGTCTATTTTAAACATTACTTTTTAATCCAATTTTAGACCATAATGTATATATTTTAAAGCCATTATTTATCTCCTTTCCAATAGTTACATGCCTTAACAACGAATGAAGAATTATGGGCTCGATCTCCATCAAGAGCTATGCAACAGCCAATAAGAGCTGTAAGTCCAAGAGTACGAAGAAACACTGAAAACGATGATATGGTAAGTTTTATAGTTTCGTTAGAATTTGTATACATGGCTAGATTTGTATTATGTTGCTATGTTGTCACACATGGTAGAGTTGTAGTCAATGTATATGAAGAACTGTCGAATGCGTTTTATTTTCCAAATCGTTTATGCTTGCCAGAATATTTAATTAAAATTTATAATTTCCTAAAGATTATCTTCTTTTTTCATGAAGTAAACAGTAAACTAAGACGGAGAATAAAATATTAAAATCAGTTGGATGATATTATTTTCTTTACAATTTCATTCGACAGTTGTTCTGTTTTTACTTTAATTTTGTTAAATTTTTGCTCGAGTTTGCTTAATTGTTTTATGTTGCGTTGATTTATGTTCATTGTTGCGTAATTAGCCTAAGGAGGTTCATCAGAGCAGTCAAGAGTTGGAAGAAGTGCCAACTGCCGGGGAGCTTCTTGGTAGAAGTCATGAGGAGTTGGTGCTGCTTCTCATACAGTTGCGACGACGTCACGCGGCGATTCACCGATCCATTGAACAATGTTGTGTGCAAATCAATAGTATTGAGGTGCTTGTTCATGCTTTTTATTTGTTTATAGAGCTTTTGTATTAACTTGTTTATCGTTATGTTTGGTTTAATTTAGAATATTAGATAGTATTCCATGCACTAGAAGTACATTCGCTTAGTTTGTATTTGTTTTATAACTTTAGTTTGAATATCATTTGAATTTTTTTAAGATCAATTTATTTTAAGAAATTATAAACTATTTTTTTTTATTTAAATAACAAAGATTATTTATTTATGAATACTTCTGCAA
This sequence comes from Panoquina ocola ocola, assembly GCA_018249155.1. NCBI lineage: Eukaryota > Metazoa > Arthropoda > Insecta > Lepidoptera > Hesperiidae > Panoquina > Panoquina ocola. The sequence goes on from DWKA01000396.1 coordinate 14,950, forward strand.
TATACTTATTTATGAAAGAGTTATTAAAATTCTAGGACTGTATAAGCTCACTTAAGGCAATGGAACGCGAAGAGAGCCTGCAACGGCTTGAACAACTTAAGATGCAGTTGATGGATCTGGAACATCAATATGAGAAAAGCAAACCTTTGGTACAGTTAGTCGACAATATGGTCAAACTGGGATCATTATACAATAGGCCAGGTTCCACAGTAGAACGCTTGGAGAGGAACCAGAGATTGAGACAGAAAGTGTTAGCAGAACATGCTTTAGAGCAACAAAGGTGGGATTTTTTGGTTCTTTTAAACATAAAATAATTAACTAGAGTATTACATTATCAATTGATATTCAAATAGATTTAGTTTAGATTAATTTATGGAAATATTATGAGATTGCAATTAGTTATGCTTTTATTTCTGTGATAATTTAGAGTTTAGAGAATACCCGCGATGTACACACTATACAGGAAAATTATTGGACTATTCCAGGTGGCTAGAAAGTGCTGCTGCTGGTAAACCTTTAGAAACCGAGGCAGCTAGAGTAAGAGTGGCGGAACTTTGGGCATTGGAGCAGGAATTGGCTGATGAAGCTGCCATTCTACAAGGATTGAAAACGGACAAAGATGCCATCGAGTCACTGCTGACTGGTATTTACTTTTCTAATCCTATAAATACGCTAATGTAATGTCCGGATGTCTTTGATGTTATGGACAACTGAAATGTGACTGAAATCCAACATAATCGTTTATTATAAGCCAATGTCGATGATCCTATAGTCTTTTAGTTAGTCTCCTGTTTTTGGTAATAAATAATAATGAGCTGTTAAGATGTTTCTTTTAAATTCAATTAAAATCCATGCCATACTTCCTTGGGTATCTTTGTGATACAATCATATTTTGTCTTTGTCAAGATGTAAAAATTGAAATGTACCGTTTGAGGATTTGTTTACTGTTTTCGTTGTAGGGGTACGTGGAAAGCTTGACAGTGTGAACCGAGCAGAGAAGCGCTCGACCCGTTCATCTGGCGACGCTCTCGAAGCAGAATTAGCGCGCGTGCACGCAATGCTGGCGCACAATTCTAAGGTTTATAAGGTTTTCATCTATACAATGCACTTATTATTTTATTAACTTTTATTTTATTCCAAGTTGTTATTAATTTTCAACTGTAGTAATAAAAATGTACACCCTGTATTATTATTAACTTATATGTGGGTACACTAAAGGGAATGGATTCTTGTTTTCTATAATTGCATTTGACTTTTAGGAAGCACTCTGTTGAACATGATTCTTTTAGTGTTTTTTTATTTATAATACCACACGGTCATTTGCATGTCTTTGCAGGAAAACACAAATATCTCACTCTGCACATCGTTTAACACTCGTTGTAAAAATGTTTTAGCATGAATTGGTAAGGCAATCGATGCCATATAAAAATGAAGCTAATAATTATTGAGTTTTAACAACTTTTTTAACCTAAATAATAACTACAATACTCTTAGGCACGAACTGAGATTAATACGTCACATTTTCATATCCAGTACCCTCACAGTCTTCACTATGACCTGATCCATGTTTTGTATATTCATAGAAAAAAGTCACTCATAACAAACTGTTTTACGGTGGTACAAAACTGAAGCAAACAGTCGCGCACAACAAGTTTTCACTCAGAACGTATTATTTTACGGTGGTACAGAAACTGGATCAGACAGTCGCGGACAACAAGTTTTCACTCATAACGTATTATTTTACGGTGGTACAGAAACTGGAGTAGACAGTCGCGGACAACAAGTTTTTACTCATAACGAACTGTTTTACGGTGGTACAAAAACTGAAGCAAACAGTCGCGCACAACAAGTTTTCACTCATAACGTATTATTTTACGGTGGTACAGAAACTGGAGCAAACAGTCGCGCACAACAAGTTTTCACTTATAACGTATTATTTTACGGTGGTACAGAAACTGGAGCAAACAGTCGCGGACAACAAGTTTTCACTTATAACGTATTATTTTACGGTGGTACAGAAACTGGAGCAAACAGTCGCGGACAACGCGCGGCTGGAGCGCGAGCTGCAACAGCTGCGGCGGGCGCTGCAAGCGCGCCGCGCCGCGCCGCAACACCCCGCCATGGCGCATCCTGCACACGCTACTGCTATGTTGGAGGATGGTATGGTTTACTAAGCTAGTAGTTTTATTATGTAAATCCTATGGCGTATATGGTACAGAGGCACAGTAGGCGAAAGCTTTAGATCCAAATCGCTTGATGTAGTAAGACGTTGTTGAATATACATCTATAGAACTATGTTTGTCAACTATTGCGCTCTACTCATACGTTGACAATGATTATATCATCCACGATTACGATTTTTATGGCCTTTGCAAAGTATATGTCATGTCCAATACTTAACCTGGTCAGGTTAAGCGTGATTTCACAGCTCTCCGGGCCACCCGTACGTGCGGGTCCGGGCGCGGCACGCAGGTGGAGCATATCTTTGATGATGTACTAATCGTTTCACAGCAACGCGGGTCGGTGCGGGCGCGGCCCGCTCCGGGCGGCACACGTATAACGCCCCC
>DWKA01000397.1:0-17489 GCA_018249155.1 Panoquina ocola ocola
GTAAGTGCCAACGCACATATGTGCGATGAAAACATGTCGCCTTCAATGCGGTATCTATTGGGGGTGATCTGTGCTGGCTGTTTAGTAATTAAAAAGGAATATAGACGTCAACACAATGTCAAATGGATTTGACAGATAATTCGGAAGATGACTGACAGGGAGTGCGCCGGCGACTATTAATTCCGAGATGTAATTACCATTATGTTGTAATCAAGTTGTATTCACTTGTAATGAAAAACATGGAACAGTGAAGATATTGTGAAATACTAACAGTAACGAGGTGATAACTATCGTGATGAAGTATACTGTGATATGAAGTCACATACTTGTCCTATAATGTGTGTCAAGGACATGGACAAGAAGAAACATGTTAATTGGAGGGTCGTGGATGGTAATCACTGATTACCATCGAGTAATACGCTGGTCGGGGTCTGTCGAGCTTTATGCAGTAATGTCAATTTCATGGATCGAAGAATAAACGTGCTGAAGATTGTGTTGACTACTTTAATTGTGACCAATAACCTATATAGAGCCACTAGATCCTGAAAAACCAGCCAATTTGCCAACATGTATAACCTTTAGATTCCGCATAGTTGTCAAAAATGTCCTTATTGTTTTCCGCGTGACAGCTTCTTTTTTTAATACGCTTTCTTTATTTATCTGTCCTTTGACAGTAGCTACAACAAACACTGAAGCGCGGGAAACCGATCAGACCTCAAGATTAAGGCCTATTGTTTTATTGTATAGGACGCTATACTCCATCTTAAGTTAAAGTCTTTGGACTAAGGTAAGGTTAGAGATCTATCGGTAATATGCATGACGGCTAGGTATACTCGTACATTAAAATTCATTTAATCCCATTTATAAATAGTTTCCCGGCATCGTCGGGCGCAGGTAAATATTTCCACACATTAGCAAGTGCAGCCGCTCAAGCCTATCTTTCCGAACCATAAACCGCACAAGTTGAATTATCTATACCCTTGAGCCAACAAAATTATGACCGCAGATATAAAGAGACATTTTTAACTGCAAATAATAGACAAAATGTTGGTTCTGGTATTATCATTGATCGCCAAAGTAGTCGTGACAGAAGGTGTGGACAAGTGAATGATGTTCAAAATATTGTTTATTGGGTTACTTTTTGATGGCGATATCATTTTATTTCGACGTCAACGTTGTAGGTTACGTTTTTGGACATTTAATAAAATAAATCCGTGTACCAAATTTAATCCGAATCCATTCATCCGTTTTTGCGTGATCGAGGAACCAACATACAAACTTTCACATTTATTAATAGGATATTTAATTTATCCAACGGAAGACAATGCGGGTAACAACAGAACTGTCTAGTAAACAAAGTACGGTAAAGCAACAAAGCGGAACAATAATTTACGATGGCTACACAAATTTAGCTTTCGTCAAAAGTCGAAACCAGCCCAGCGTCTACCAGCTCACGACTGCGAGTAGCCGGTGAGCCGCGCGGCCGCGTTCACGCGCGCTCACTCGACTCAATTTCATTTTTCCACTTCAAATATTTCTTTTTCATCGTGAAAAACGATGTCAACTAAAGTTTTATCTACCGTTTTCCTTTGTGCATATTGTTTTCTGTCACAAAAAGCTTATTACGCCTTTACGTGTACCTTCGGTCGGGCGGTTTACTTGTTTTCGTTTACCGAACGTTGAGTTATATCGAGCGATGTTTTAAAAACTTTTAGCGATATATCTTTATTAACCCCTGGTCTGCCGAGAAATGAGACACAATAGGATTTCTATTGTCTCGTCCGGATTCAGGCAGTTGAGAGATGAAGAAACATCGTTTTTAAAGCGGTTAATCTAGTGTTTTTGTCGTTAAATTTTCATTGTACACTTGACCGTTGTGTTGTTTATATATTTGTAAGACATTGAGAACTTGAAGCAGTAGTGGTTGGCCACCAGAGTGAGCCGCTGGCGCGGCGCGGCGGCGCGATCAAACGCGGCACGAGTATTGCGAAGCGAATAAAAGTTGTTGTTGAAATATTACGGGTCCGCGCTGGAATTCCTTCAAGGGAGCACGAAATTAAATTTACAAATGGAGTTTCCGCTCCGACTCGAGGAAATATTTTGTTTCCAGACATTTTAAACACAAAAACCTTGCGCTCACTTATAGGCCTTCTAATTGAGTTGGTGAAAAGCGAATTTGCTCCAAATTAAAACTTCTAATTTAAAACTCGCGTCAATGCCGAGGCTTGACTTTACGCAACCACAGACAAGTTTGTGTCGGTACAGTGCTGTGAATAAAGTAAATGTTTTCTTACATCATAGGACGCTCTACATGTATATTATATTATTTCGGCTTTAATTCAGAATAGCAGAAATAGATCTAAAATTAGGTAGGTCCAAATTTACGCAATTTGTTTGAGGGTTTTTACACGATCGATGCTATATGCGGATCACGTGGCAGTGCGAGTGTTGACAGTGGATGGGCGAACCGCGTCGGCTTCATTTCTCATTTGCTAAATTGAGAGCTGTTTTATGACGGCCCACGAAATGGCTGCGCACCTCTTACGCCTAATCTTTATGTGCGAATAAAACGAAGCACTAAATGTAGGTACGTCCTAAATAAATGTGAGCGCTCGCCGTAATGGCGCGGGGTTGACGAGAGCGGCGGACGAGATCACGTCCAAGGTTTTGTAGTAAATTTCGACTCGATCGAACACCAGGAAGTGGGTCAATGTTGACCTGCACGATGATTAGAGACCGGGACAGATGGAAATACTCGTAAAAGCTTTTAATAAAGTTATTGGACACCGTCCATTTACTGCCGTACACTAAAAACAATGCCCGGTTTTTAGGATCCATCATCAAAATGGAAACGTTAGTTTAGACATTCTGTTAGCGGGATTGATAGGATTGTAAATATTTAATCCGGCTGGGTTTCACATGTAAAATGAGGTGATTCTCTTTTCGCCTAACTCATAAAGTGGGATATTTTGAGATTCGGTAATCAGTTACGTGTTATAATTAGATAGCGGTCGTTAAGCCATGTTGGAAGGGCTTCGGGCGGCTTGGGTAACTTTTGACACTTGGGTTGATCACTAAGCCTTCCACCAATCCGCACTGGAGCAGCGTTGTGGAATATGCTCTTGCTAAGCCTGCTCAGTTAGGAAGAGAAACCCGCATGAACCGTGCCCTATAGTGGACCATGACCTTAGTACCTACAGTTTCGGACTTTATTATTCTGTTGATAATTAAAATACACGGCACAAGAGAGCAATAATTTTGTATATCGATTTACTCTTCGTACTCGAAACACTCACTCGAATGTGGTAAATTACATCGTAGAGATGTCCAATTATGGACGCGGTCGCATTCCGGGGCGCCGCCGGGGACTGCACTCGCAGTGAATTTACATCCACACCCGCTGGGGGCGCCACTGGCGACGGAGGGATCGTCGCGCATTATCGATGATGCTGCTTGAAATACAAACAGACAAAATAATAGGCGTATAATTGCCGTCGTTACGCCATTTCATTAGCATTGCAAAGGACATCACCAAAATTCGCCTAAAATATAGTAAACATTTTACACAAACCATAATTCTTAGTTTATTTTAATACATTACTTACACTCATTTAACTTTAAAGGATACTTCGTACAGTAAAAATAATAATAAATAGACCTTTATCTGATATTATGACAATTATGGTGTGTGTAAAATTTATAAATTTTTTTAGGCGAATTTTGTATAGAAGAGGGGCAATGTCCTTTATCAGTTTACATTCAGTAAACGGCAAACAAATAATAATAATTGTTTATTACTCAGAGGTCCTACATTTTTGTCTAACGCAAACGCACTACGGGAATAACATTGTATAAAACTAAAGTCAAATCTCACAGTGGAAATCATGGAGCACTGATTTTCGAAGTAACTTTGTGTATTAGTTTCAGCGCTTAGTTCATTTGATGTGGTACGTCATCACCATGAACGAATGCAGTATGAGTAATGATTCGCGGTGGTAATATGAAGTTGGTGTCGGACGTTGGGTTTTTGTTTTAAGGTGTACACAAAGTTCCTGTTGTATGTTACGTTTTTGCTATGATTGTGTTTGTGGTATCGTGATGATTTATTATTGATTGGTCCTTCGAGCCGAATGCAGCTCCGACCGTGGGCGGCGCGAGGGCTGCGGTCATTTGTCTTAGCGTTACTGACGTACGCAGCTTTGTTTCCGCCGACAGAATTAAAAATTACTCGAAAACTTTTAATCGCTGGATGCTCCAAGTAAAATTAGATTTTCAGTCCCCGTTACGGCAATATTATGGGAAATTGTACAATTTCCTAAATATTTTTGAAATTTATTTTTACTTTTACTTTTTTGTGAAAGTGAATCTATTTGCTGTGAAGCGTTTAGTATAAAATTGTGAATTGAGCTTCGATGACCCTGACAATTTCTGTTTGTGTTGTCAATGAGCCACTAGTATTCGTTTTTGTATTAAATATAAACTGATACTTTCTGTCACTATTACAATATATTCGTCGTCACTTTAGGACATATTATTTCAAGATAAAGTGGCCGATAACTTAGTAATTAAACAATTAGTTGTAAACTTTGACATATTGTGAGGAACGGAAAGTTTACCGCTATCCAGTGGAACTCTGGTCTCATTACTTAAGATCACATACATTTATACACGGTAATACATTGGATTCCCCGTAAGGAATAAAAATAATGAGCAGCTGTACAACGAGCTTTACATAATGGAGCTCCTGGATCTGCCCTGGGGAGACGTCTTATTTCAATATCCACCGCCATTAATAATAAGGAATATTCGACATCAGCTGCCGGTACCGCGAGTGGTGATGGATGTCCTGACATTCTAATATTGTTCGCTGTCCGAGTGGGCGTGGTGTCACTCAGATCTGGATATATTACTTTTCATACACCTGGCAGTCTTCACGTAGAAATTTTAATTGGTCTACTTGTCAAGTCTGCTAGAACTTTGTGTGTCACTTTGAGATAATATGGGCATAAGTAAGTCACAAGCTCCATATTTTACTCGAAAACAATTCTTGTATTATATATTAAAATGGATTCTCAAAAAACATGCTAAACATTTTAATAAATAATATATTATCATTTGTATAATAAAATAATCGTTATGTTCAGCTTTGTACTATTTGAAATATTCTCGTACCAAAGGATTATTCACAGTACCTACCTATTAAAATGTTATAATTGTAATTCTGATAATGTATTAAATACATTGCCCATTTGCCACAACCAAAACTTACAGTAGATGTATACGCATCACATAACAATAGGAGTAAACATTGATGTATGTATCATCGGCGAAACATTCAAACGCTGTGGTATCATGGTAGCAAACTAATGTATACGGAGCGGACCCAAATAGCTGTGACTGGCAGAACAACGGAGAACGAAATCCAAATTACAATAATAAAAACGTTTGCGAAATGGAGTGAAAAGTCGAACAGTGCACTGGACAAACGGGCAGAACCGGCCGCCCGAGCGAAACCCATCCTTATTGCGTCGTGTTAAGGGTTGCGCGGACAGCAAGACTATAGTTGTCGATCTAGGGCTGGTAATGGGAGGGCGCACGCGGGCTGGGCAATTCGTTCCACATTAGAGGGGCAAGGCTTTTTATATTAATTGCACCCGACGTTACGAGGTCATTGGATCTTGAAGACCATAACATTTCACCATCTAACGGTAGATTTAGATGTTTGGGAAAGGTAAATTGAGTCATAAGTCTCCCGAAGTGCCGGTCAAGATCCGATTAAGATCTCGCTATATGAGTAACTAGGAGCGGAATTGTTTCTTTGTTACGTCTCGGGCACGGGGACAAAGCTTCAATGACTTCGGGCGGTACCAATAGCTAAGTTTAAACTAAACTTCATTGCTAGTAGTAAATCCATTGTTACTACCCAGTATTATTATTAGTGAATGATGTAATGATAATAATGGAAATGTTGAATGTGAACGCAGTGATAATGTAATGCAATAATAATAATGATGTTTGTATAATTTGTATACTGTAATGCATAAGTATACCTCACAAGGTGGAACTTGGCGGACGTAAAGATCTTATGTAATCTATCTTATGTTGTATACCCATGTTCGTGCAAATAAAGTATTCTATTCTATTGTGGTGTACTTTTATCATAGATAGTTAGTTGATGTATGTTATTATAATTATAATGTATCTCTGCATTGTAAATAAAATCGCTGCGTAATCTGAAACACCAACATTTCATAGCTTGTTTCTGATAGCTAGCGGTCGGACAGTTCACTCAGGGATTGCAAGTGACAGCTGTTTATATGACAAACAGCAATAGTTCCCGATATATTATTATAAAGTTATGTTCTCTTTCTGTAGCAGGTAGTGCGAGGGATTTAAAGCTACCGATGTTTAAATAAAGTATCGTCATCAATACGAGAATAGTCTTCGTTATCTCAAACTTGTTCTCGCTAGACTCAGGTCTCGTGAACGTTGCGTTGGGTACCAACGTATCTCTATATCACAGTTTCCAAACGAAAGCCTCGGTTCAACAAATAAAAACAAATTATATTGCGGTACGGTAGAGCAGCGATAATATCACAGTTTTTTTTTGTATTCCAGCAAAATAGAGACGGATAAAATACATTTTTTTTACACTTGTCCCTTCAGGACCGAATATGGAGACCGATAAAACTTCGGGATAGATTATGCAGTAAACTCAGGGAAAATAGTATACACGCATAGAATAATTAAGATAACCTTTACAGCGGCACATTTTTATTTTATTAATACGCGCTCTGCGCCGCGCTAAGCCGGCAGTTTGTCACCGTAATGTCCCGGGTTTATGCGACGCGAGCGCGCATACCGGGTATCTTGTTCATTTTACGCACTCGTCTAAGGGGAAGACATTTATTACTCACTTAATATGTTTTAAATGGACCGCTTCCAATTTTGTCGCTATTATTTAAAATACCGCGATCGAATCGCATCAGTGATCGCTAAGCCTCCGAGGGAGCCCCGGCCCTCCGGCCCTCCGCCCTCCAAGGACGAGGCTTTCAGAAGCGCACGTTTAATAACGGCGCTGGCCTTTTCAGATTGCCTTTATTCAGTTTATTTCCCGCGGTCTCTGATTACATCATTTTGGACAATACGCCCGCGGTATTACCTTTTCGCCTCCTTGCCATTTCGTTCGCTAAATGCTAAGTGCCTGGAAGAATACGAAATCTGGTTTCCATGCTATTGTGTTTTGGTGTTAGCGAAAAGATTTAGTGTCTGTTATATTACCTACTGGTCGATACATTTTTAAGAAGGCCTAGCTGTAAAGGGAGGCAGAAAAAGACAGAGTAACCAATCTACTCGTCCGCCCGCGATGCAACGATTAAATTAATGTTGTACACAAATAACGATAACATCATGACGTGTTCAAATAAACAATTCTTCATTGCTTTATTTTTATAATTTACAATCCAAGAGTTAAATACAAGAGTTGATTGACGGACAGTTTGCTTTGAAGTTAAGATTTAATTAAATTATGGTGCAACGTCAAAGCATATTACATTTAGACGCAAAGAAAATATCTCTTTGACTTGATTTCTTTTTTACATTTATTTTTTTGTATATTATTATTATAGCTTTATACAAGTACAGCCTCCACAACTTCGATCACACTCACATTGTCACGTGGGTAGACGTGACACTGGGCGGATAGCGGCTCGGGCGGCCTCCGCATCTGTCCGTCCTTACGATTCATAGCCTGCTCTCATATTCCGTGTGCAGCGCGATATCAGTAACATTGAGCCAATATTTCGCTAATAAAATCAGCTATATCAGTGGGCGCAATTACCGGCGGGCAGTGGCCACGTCCGCGCCGCAAACACGAGCGGGCCGCATTTCTAACACGTATTCAATTTAGCCGCAGCTGCTGAAGCGAAAATCTATCATCGACGTGCTGTTCAACGCTCGCACTAATATTATACAAAGTGTACACCGCGCCGGAACTTTCCGATGTTACTTGTGAAATGGGAAATACATATTATCATTTGGGCATAATATTCTATTATTATTCTATTTCAATTGCTCTACTTTACAAACTTTTGAATTAAAGAAGATATAACCTTAAATTTTACATTTATCTGATTCAAAGGGGACTTAATTGACCGTCCACGTATTCCACCGCAAAGTACAAAAATCCACGTAAAGATTTAGGCGAAATTAATTTTAGCAATAAAAGTTTGAAACGGATGTTGGCTTAAAAATATCCAAAAGCACCCCCTGACCCAGCCCCCACTTCGCTGATCCAACGATCTTCACTCCGAGCCCACCCGGGTTAAGCCAACGCTCATAATCCCATAAACACTCAACTGCCTCTGATGGAAAAAGTCAATATGTGGATGAAGACCTTACAACCGATCGTATCCGAGCCGAATAGAATTCAATTTCGATCGGAAGTCCTCCGTTATCGTGTGTTGTCTTTTGACTTCCGCGCTTCGAATTTATTTGAGTGCGTGCTCCAGTATCCAATATTGACGTAAACTGCCGCAACGAGCTCAAATGACATTTTAAAATTAACGCCCCGTGAGCCAGCGGGCGGATCGCGTTGCATTATTAACCGGATACTAGTACGTAATGTTGTTTCGGTAAACACTCCTACACACACTATTGATTTTCTAGTTCACCGGTTAAGTATGCCTACTGGAAATTGTTGTAAAAATCATTGTATTGAAGCCAATGGACATAAATAAATTTGAAACGCTACCAGACAAAACTTCGTACATTAAGCGTAAAAATATTAATAGGTACTTAGGTTTATTTTTGTCATCAGATTGTCGTATTTCATTATCGTAATCGGTCATTAGAACGCCCGTTGCTAATGTACGGATGAAATGCCACTCCGCTAATATTATTTATTTATTAATATTTCACTCGCCTTAACTCGTCAAACTAAATATAAAGTAAATTTCTTCATTACTTACATTAGTATAGTGAAATAACGAATGTGTGATAGACAAGAAGCTGTAAAACCAAACAATAAAGCTAAGACGTATTATAGTAATGATAATAACAGCCGCCGAGCGAAATGCTGAGCGACAAAATGTGCCGCTGTGTACAGCCGCGGACAAAGAGATGACACTTTAAGGAAGCCTCGTAAAGGAAATTCATTAACACGACGATCTTTCAGTGTCTTTGTTACTCTTATACGGCCGCTTGCATTTTACTATAAACTACTGGAAGACGCTCAAACTAGTGCCATGTAATTACTCGCTTCGGTCGCTCTATTGTCGGTCCTTGCTTAATAGTTTTTTGTTGTCATTCAACGAATCATGACGACGAATGCACATAATTATATTGCGTCTACTATCGTTTCAAAAAGGCGGCTTGTTATGACTTCCCGCGGAACCCTACCTATTCAATAGTGAAAGCATATCAAGTATGAACACCAATCAAAAGTTTCCCCGACATTTTTCTGTGGATGGAGCCCGTGAATAGACATCCAAATAATTCAGTTACAGTTGCAAAAGAAAATCTTCAAATGATTGTTACGAGCGAACTTGTAAATAGACGCAAAAGCGGGGCTCCGTAAACGGTGACCTCCGGGGGCTTCATTGTCCGAGTATAACTATAAAAGGGTGCTAAGTGCGGGAAAGAGGCTGTGGATTTATTTGCGCAGTTGATGGAAAATAAGAAAATAACATTACGCAGAGACGAGGTGTACCTCTTAATATTTCTTTGGTTCTGTATGAAAGCACTTCCAACTTTTTCGTTTATCAGAACTATCTCGGTCGACGGGATCTACTCGTGCTGGAATCGAATGGAACCACTCGAGCGCCGAGTGCAGCGCGCTGGAGTTCCACTTGAGTTTATACATCTCACAGTGTTGACGCGGATACTGAACATTTATCGGACTTTATGTCCACAGAGTTAACATAAAATCCGCGATTAGGATTTTTCACTCTTTCAATTCCAAGAACTTTCCATCTGAAGCTAGTTTGACCACTAAGATTATATTATCACTGTAAACAACACTCGGTCAAATGATGCTGCGGTCTTATTTTCCTCAAAAGATGCAGTCGTTTGTTGATGTGAATATATCAGGGGAATCGTCAGCATATTAATTATTTTCCTTAAATTCTATTTTTGAAGTAATTCTACACAGCGGAGTCCTAAAATGAATACAATCGCAGAACGAGGTTACCCGGCCCGTGGCACCCGCGACGCAACAAAAGAGTAGAACGGCCAGCGCCGAGCCCGCGGGGAATTATTTACGAGATATTACGGCAGATGTGGGAGCGCCACACAGCTAGTGTTAGTAGGTAGTTGCCTTTTTTAAGAAGAAAGTTGCTTCAAATATTTTGAAGCCGTTTCAGAGGATGAGGATGGATGAGGAGCTCCACTCTTCTTGAACTGCTCGCGGTACAGTTTGCTGAAAGGAAGACGTCGCATCGGGACCAAGTTCCTTCTGTTAAAAAATATACTGGCCGAATTGAGAACCTCCTTCTTTTTGAAGTCGGTTAAAAAGCTCTTGCATTATGTTTATTGCTGTTGCCATACTTGCATGTGTAATACGAGTATGTCCCTAATTAGTAAGCGTTATTAAATGGCATCAATTGAACAATTTACACATAACTCGGTACTCGTAAAGCAATAACTGCCAACTACTCACATGGTAAATTGAGTCGAGAATACAATTATGTACGAACGCAAGGCCACGAGCCCTCGCGAGGCCTCCGCTGCGGCGCTCAATACGACCGCGTACTAATTGAAACTTCAAGTGTGTATGCAAAGCGGATGCGGTGAGAATACGGCGAAAGTACTGGATTACGGCGTGCAGCGGGAGAGCAGCGCGCCGTGTGTGCCGAGCTGCCGGCCCATTGTGTGTGCGCGGCGCGGTCCATCGTGCGCTCTATTGCTTTTACTAAAGCATTTTCATTGCTCTTATTGTGGTTATTCATTATGAAACGTAGAATTATTGGTTTGGTATATTTAAATGTATACATACGAGTATGTATAAATTAAAATATTTTGTGACCTATTTTCATAAATCTAATATACTCGAAAGAAAGCATGAAAATCGTGATTGTTATGTGTTAGACAACGTATCAAAATGTACATCAATAGAGTTTAAAAATAGTAATTGGATATACCTAGTCGAAGAATGCAAGCAAGTAGTTCTGCGTAACTTTTGTAAAGATCAAATCAGCAGTTTCGTTCTTAGGATAACTATATTTCCGTCTTGCTTCTATTCAACAGTAATTGTGAAATCCTTATAAAGTTAGTAGCTCGACAGAAGTTAACAATGTAACTAGGAACAAATCCAAATACATAGAATGTTATATTATTAGAAGTTCAGCAATACCCACGAGCCGCAATTACGCATTGCAGCGCCGTAGCGCCGGGGCCCGCCGGCCCGGGGGAATCTTAACTCGGTATAAATTATTATTAGCGTCGGAAAAACCACGACGTTTTGGCAGTAACCGGATTTTTGGGTAACGTACGGGTAATATTATTTATCACATTAATAATGAAGTATGAATCATATTAAAATAATACATGTATGTTGAAAACATGAAAACTCTTTCTACCTTGTGGATTATTCAGTTGAACGCCTGTCGAGACTGTCAGGCGGCAGAAGTCTCTTGCTACCGGATAAACTAAATTAAAATGTGTTAATCCTAGAGTGCTCGCGCTATGAGCTTTTTGCTGCTCGAAAAATACATTCTAAATTATAAACGAAACGTTTGTTAAAGACTGTAGGCATGTACTTCGTACCTCGCTGTTTTAATTTCATTTTGAATAATTTAAGAGAATAATTATGACCAGACGAGGAAAAGGTTTTTGGAAGTCACTATGAAGCGATTAACAGAAAACTGCTCAACACGCGACTAGTTATGTAACTAAAATTGGTATTTTTTAAAACATTCTACCAAAACATATCGCGCCCTGAGGAACGTTTTCGAAGTCAGTTAAATATTCTTAGTAAGTATCTACATGATATTTGCTAGGACATTAACTTAAGAATAATGAGTAGATAGATCACGAGGAGGCACCTTAAGTCCTTAACCCGGAACCAATCTATCCTTAGAAAGAAAAAGGGGCGACAGGGAACGAGGAAAACATAACATTCACAAGCAATATACAGGATATTAAGGTAGCACCCAGTTAAAACTATAGCTTTTACTTTATATAGGTACTACAAAGTTAAGTTTACGCTCACAACATGAAAATGTAAAACGAAGATCAACCACTATCTAATACGACAACATTAGTGTCGTATAAAGCAAGTCATCGGATTTGCGAATTTCTCGGGCTTATAGTCAGAGAGAAACGTGAAATCTATGCCGCGCACCATCTGGTCTAGGTTATAAACGCTAAGCGGCATTATGAAATTTGCTGTCGAGTCAGAGTACTACGGGATTTGCATGACAAAGTATCCAGACGCACAAAAGGTATTGTAAAAAGATTAATAATTTACTGTAGTACTAGTTGATCTGAATAGAAAACTGAAGTAAAGAAAGGAGAAATAAAGTTCAATCAGTCAACTTCTTATGGGCTATAGAAATAAAATTAATGATAAATGAATGTTGTTAAATACAATGTGAGGGTCGTAAGTTATGGTAATAAATACCGGGGCGCACAGTCGAATGTCCGCGACAAACATTATCTGTCGCCTGTTTGCGTTAACAAGGGTCGCCATCCACCTCCGCTTGATAAGCCACCCTGATAGCGGAGACACCTCAATGCTGTTCTTCCGATGTAGTAATTCAGTACTTGCTTGTTGCATATAATCCTTGACCTTGACAAAGGACTCTCGTTTGTTTCGTTTAAAATAAAATTGTCCTTAACCACATCTTCATGGAAGTGGTTATTAGCTACAAAAACGTTTGACCACTAGCTAACACTCACAGTGTGCCGTGATAACGTTTAAATGCTTTTACTGTCCCCTACCTTTTATGGGTGTATTGCATGTTAAGAGCAGTAACCACCGAATCGTAGTAACAATAACGTGTAGTTGTTTGCACAACAAGTTGCGCGGTTAGTATTCAGGCGGCGGCTGCGGGCTGCGGGCCGGGACTCGTTTGCATAATCGCATCTCTAGCATTTCTACGCTCCTTTTGAATATAATAATTTTAGATATTTTCCTAGCCGTAGATACTGTGTTCGTTGGCTCCGCAGGTACGATTACATGCGCGAAGATGAATGCTTACATGATGTTGTTGCAAGCATACATTTTGAAGTGAAAGTTGTTTAGCGGCAAAGTTAGGGAAAAAATTGAAGGAAATGACACGCGACACGACGTACGATCATTATTAAGAGTAAAAAAACATGTTACAAGTTAATTTTTTATGTATAGGTACATACATTGAGAAGTTTCATTTAATTTATGCGCACATCGTGCACTAAGTCAACTATGCCATCATCAGATATTATAATTAACCGTATCGAACGTAAAACACCAATGTCAGCGCGATTTAAACGACGTAATGGATTTTAATAATCATAAAATTACCGTCTCGCAAGAAAAAATCCATGGGATCGGAAATTAAGTCCAGGAGCGAAAATACGATCCCAAAAGAAAATGATCAAAAAACGTTCAAGAGAAACAGGTGCTTCCCTTCTGCTCCCTTTCGGAAGTCGTGACCCGAATCAATCATGGAGTTAATTTATTCATGCTATTGCAAATAATTAGAATGTGCCAAAGACATAATACTTTGAACTTGGCAGCTTTTAATCAACGCTTAATGACCAAACCAACAACGACCTTGAGCGGTAATTGATTTCAAGTTTACTGCAGGGCAGCCCGAGATGTACTGCTACCAGCACCCCTTACCGTCAAATATTATCTCTTATCGTTATTGCGCAGATTAAATTACTAATAGGTACTCCCTCTTATCCTAGCTCGATCC
The DNA here is from genome assembly GCA_018249155.1 of Panoquina ocola ocola. Classification (NCBI taxonomy): domain Eukaryota; kingdom Metazoa; phylum Arthropoda; class Insecta; order Lepidoptera; family Hesperiidae; genus Panoquina; species Panoquina ocola. The sequence continues at coordinate 13,899 of DWKA01000397.1, forward strand.
TATCTAAGTATTGCTCTCTCGCTCTCCCCGCCTATCAAACGTGCAATATTTTTTCTCCAACGTCTTTCCAATCTATCTTCGTTACGTTACATGAGTTTGTTAGCACTGGATCATTTGGTAGGTTCTAAATGAGTTGTAAAAATGTCTCCCGTCCTCGCCAGCTGGGCCGCGGCTTTTTCAGTCTCCATTTGCTTTGTTCAAGTTTTATTGGCCACATTACTTTCTCGCGCACCACGCTCCCGCGGAAAATACTGAAATATAGCTCCCGTTACTTGTGCACTAGCTTATATTGATCGCTTGCGCTGCGAGCGGCGGTTTGCGAAATTACTGATTGTTTTACATGAATAAAACTTGGCGTGGACCCGAAACAATAGCGGATGATAAACTAATTATGATTTGGAGGAAATTACTGTACAGCAGCGGAACAGTGCGCTTGATTACTTATTAAATATGCTAATTCCCAACTGTATTCAGTAATTTAGTGGGGATTAAGGGTATTTATTTTTTAACGATCTATTGTAATCGATTTTGCCACTAACGATCGCTCTTCAAACTATATGAACGCTTCGAATACAAAACAAATTAGTTGTGTTCTGTGCCTTAGCATAATTCTTCATTAGTGACATCACTTGTGCGCCCGATCCCGCTTATAAATGAGATCTCATAAATAAATTTACAAGGCAATTTAAAATAAATCTGATTGAAATAAAAATGGCTTACAAAATGATCTCGGCTTATTTGATCAGATTGATAAATCGCGGAGGACTCGAAGCCGGAGACAATAATTCGTCAAAGACGATTAATATTTCATGACGTTCGAGGATCGTTTGTGATGCAAATTGGACGGATCCGATTCTTGAACGATATTTTATTACAAACGAGGTAAGTTCAGCGAGTAGTTACAAGACGGAAGGAAGTTCACTGAACACGCGGCAGTCGCTCACGAGCGCAGCGCCCGAGCCGGGCGCGAGCCGGGCGCGAGCGCGCAAGCGAATTAATTAGGTACACTTTACTCACTCGCTCTAATACTCAATTATTTATAAAAATATTACACATCTTACGTATTATTAAATGGTTTTATTTAGGTCACTCCGTTTGTAATTTCAAAGTAATTGAAATTCAACCCTCTTCCCGTTAATCGATTAATCTGAAATTTGGTATACGCCTTTGATTCTGGTGACAATACAATTATCCGTATTCAATATTATTGTGAATATAAGATGGCCGCCGCTACAAGATGGCGGACAAGTTAATTTTTTTCAATCCCATCAATATGGGTATCAAATGAAAGGGCTTGTCAAGTAGAATTCAGTGCACTATACAAAAAAGAAATAAATATACATTTTAAGTTAAACGGTTTTATATTCCAGATAAATGTACTAAAAGCTAAATATAAGTGATTAAACTAAAATAAATGCAAATATATTTAGCTTTTAGCAATATTTGCAATATAAAACCGTTTAACTTATTTTTTTTAACAATGTAGGTTTATGCGTAAGAAATACGCGAAACAACAAGATAATAATTACTGAAATCGAAAACCACTTCTTACATAATTGAAACGTAAGTTACAAAATAATTTGTTAGGTAATATACGGATGGACTCCGTTTTGTTAAACTAATAAAGTTAAATAAAGGAAAGAATAGAAAAAGATTGTACGTAATAGCACTCTAGTAAAGTAGATGTCATTAAGTATTTATAGGAGAAACATGCAAAGGTCTATGGAGGGCGACGTGCGCGGGAGAAAAAATAATTAAATTATATATGAGAGGATGAGTTCCTCAACAGCGAGGCGAAGGCGTAATTACCGTCGCTATACACTAACACACAGCTGTTATACTGAAGTCCGCGGCGCGACACTGGAGGCGGCGCCGCGACACGTGTCAATTCGGATGCAGTTTATTACAAATATTTTCGCGCGGCTGCCGCGACAGGAGCGAGACTTTGAAACAAGAGATTATCACTGCCGTGCTGACACGGAGTTAGACGCGGGAAAACAGGAATTCTGCGCCTATTACATTCGCGCGTAATGAGATTTTTCCAAGGGTTTCGATGTTGAACGAGGTTTTGCAAAATGTTCCTTTTTATTACCTACAGGGATCACGGGGAGTTTCGGATGGCTAAAAATAATGAAAGATAGCAAAGGAGCTGTGTCGTTTAATGCGGCCCCGGCCGCTCGAATAATTCGGATATTATAGAGATTTGGTTAAGTTTCATCAGAGCCACATTATGTAGGTACATGGCAGACGAGGTGGGATTTGTTTAATGAAACTGGATAATAAACTCACATCGTTGAATGTGTGCGTTAACAGTTGTAACTAGATTTGAAAGTTTCAATTTTACCGAAGTGGTTTGATGCCGTTAACAGAAATGACCTCACGCTATATTGTGCGCTGTAGGTACGTCATTATTACAATATGTTAACATATTATAGGTAAATAGTAAATATTCATGATTTTAGGAAGTATTACATATTACAATGTAGTAATTCCTAAATAAAGAAAATCTCTAATATAGATTGGTAGAGTTTAGTTGAGGTATATATCAAATAAATTACTTTATTAAAAGTAGTATCTCTGCGCTACATTTACGGCTACTATAGACCTTTCGGCCTCACTGATGCAAGCATCATTTATTCTAGTTTTATGAACGTGTTCCGAGCGGCATCGGATTGTCCGCGTCCTCGAAAGCCTCTCGTCCTCCCGTCCTCGCAGGGACGCCGAGTGTATCGGCTCGCGTGAATTTTTGATGCCGTCTGACTTTCGCCGACAATACTCGGGAGTTAATGTCGTGGGCTGCGGCATTGTCTCTGCTGCTCAATAAATAAATATATCGGAATTATAAATAATAAAAAGAGTGTCGAGAGTTCCGTTGTTAATTGACTAAAAGGTACTCATGGTAGCCTAGATAGGTTTCCTATAAATTTATATTTGATAAACAGATTCCTGAACCGAAAAAATGTGTCTCAAATTGGTAGGTATACATAATATACCTATATGTATTTCTCTGCCCAACCTTATCACAAAGACGATTTGTATAAAACCTATTCAACGACCGAGTTATTTATGAGAAAGTTCGTTTCAAAGGAGCTTTGTTACTAACAGTAAGTAATCATATCTACCTCAATATTTTCCTTTTAGAAGTGAACGTAACAAGAATCCCACGAGCCAGATATTGAGTGATTCAATAAGGTCCATAATCGGATGAAGATTCCGCTTTTGAATGGAGAGCAGCGAGTGAGATTGCTCGGCACTCTGCATATCGAATTGACCCCTGTAGCGCAGATAACTGGCTGGCGCCCTCCGCCCTCCGAGCGACCATCTGATTCTGACGAGAGTGGCTCGTGTCAAATATGATAGCGTCCGTTCTAGCGCTCAAAACTGATATCCCAAACATTACATTCTGGATTATGACTAAGTGTATCAGAGAGACCTATGTTATTGTAATGTAATAAATAGTGAATTGGAAATTTGAAATGTATATAGGTATGTACCCAAGGTAACAATTTATAATTTAACTAGCTTATGCTCGCGGCTTCGCTCGCGTTAAGAGTTAAAACTTTCATCCCCTATTTTATCCCCTTGGGGGTA
>DWKA01000398.1:0-17461 GCA_018249155.1 Panoquina ocola ocola
CCACCCCCAAGGGGATAAAATAGGGGATGAAAGTTAATACTCTTAACGCGAGCGAAGCCGCGAGCAAAAGCTAGTAAATAATATGAATGAACACAAACTTACATTTTCCTTCTTTTGGTATTCATCATTTTTATAAATGCTTCGCGCTAAGCCAAAGTCGCATATCTTCACAATATTGTCTTCTGCCAGTAATATATTTCGAGCCGCTAAATCACCATGTAAAACCTGGTAAACATAATGGATTTAAGTAATGAACACAATCATGCTTGATAAATGTAATGTAATTTTCTACCGCGGCTCTAGATTTTTGGAGGAAAAACGTGAAGAAAACATCGAGAGGAAACTTGCACACCTAAAGAGTTCTCCATAATGTTATCAAAGGTGTGTGAAGTCTGTCAATCTACACTTGGCCAATGTGGTGGATAATGGCCTTGTACTTCTTTACTCCTTACATTTTGAGAGGAGACCCGAGCCCAACAGTGGTAATTTACTTATTTATAGTCATAAGGAATTTAGTTATATGTACAGAATTAACGTCAAACCTTTCTACTAGCAAGGTACTCCATGCCTCTGGCAATCTGAAACGCCCAGGCGAGGAGGTCCCGTGACGTCAGCGGCCGTGGATTGCGGACGTCGAAACTATAATCGCTTTCATAGTTAGACCGCCACTCCGGCGCAACATATCCATTTTCTGATACTGAAACATTGAAAGAAGGAGTTGAATGAAATAAAGGAAATATTATGTAAATCACTGAAAGTTGTTTTGAAAGATTGCGCACTTGCATGCATGTGCTAAGTAAAAAGACAAGAATGTAAGCATACATTCAAACATATTGTATTGTTATTGTAGATAACACTGGTCTGTGTAAAATAGGTCTTACGAGAGAACATTTAGGTACTTAAAAAATAAGATGTATTAAAAAAAACATAATTGAAATAATACAAAGATCTAAATCGTTCGTTCTAAGATAATTAAATTCAATAAATTATAAGGGTCTCTATGTGGTGCCACAGTATATCGCAATCAGAGTAATTAAGCTAAACACAAAACATTACTAAATGAAACGAAAGCACAGTGCCATTATATGTAAATAATTCTCCTGTTGCAAATGATCATGCACACTGACATGCTACCATACCTTTAACAATATCCTCTTTCTGAGGTGCGTTATCTGATAAAAAAAAATATTGCAATGAAAAATATTATAAGTACTATACAAGTGACATGACAAGTGACTGTCGTTATCGTAACTTGATCAATGCTTTTTAACCCTACTATAGATACTATTTTATGAGACAAATCATAAATCACACTTTACCTTTTCTCACAGATCTGCTAGTATTTGCGGAGTTCACAAAGGTGTGGTCGGTTTCTTGAGTGTGATTAGAAAAGTAGTCCGAATGCATTCTGGAAAGAAGTGAAATTCCAACGAAATGTTTATGATTCAAGTTCAAATTAAAAACTTACTTAAATTAGTCATCGAATTCATCGAATCAAAATTGCCAATTAAGTAGACATCTGGGTAAATCCGCTACCTGACCACTTCCTTGTTTTTGGAAATGTAAAACTTTGTATCCCTACTGTTTGTAAGGTGCATGAAGTTTAAATAAATAAAACGTTACCAGCCGTCAAGCGCTATCGAGAGATACATGTTAAAATTGTTTAATAGTTTCCTTACCGCTTCTTCTCGTAGGACTACTCACAGTAGGAATTTATTGAAGCGATGGCGTAAAACCAATCAAATATAATTACTTTCGTATTTATTTCAGTAAATCCTTCTCTGTTTCCTCAATTGCATAATGTAGTGTACACATGTTTTAAAGTATAACGACTATTTAATTTTAGTCAACAAACTCTTACCCGCTACTCCCGCTGCTGCAAGAGAAGGCCCTGTTGACTTTCCCGAGATTTTTCTCCTTGTTATCAGTGAGCTGGTCGATAAATACCTCGCGGTGACGAAGCATGTATTTGTGAATGTTGCCAAACTTGCAGTACTCCACTATCACTTTCAATTCACCTTTAAATACAAAAGGATATTTTAAATGTGCTGTACTAAACTATTAATTAGTAGCTAAAAGACCTAGCTATTAGTGTTGCCTGAAACATAATTATAATATCTAGAGAATTAAATTACATCTAGATGATTTAAAACTATTGCAATACACATAAACACTAACAACAAAAATTAGGACATTATGCCATTTTGACACGCTTATTTATCAATAAAATTAAGTTCACAATATTCATTCAACAAAACAAATATCATTATCAGGCTTTGTTTGGTTATACTAAATTAAAAGAACAATAAACATAATGTAAATAAACTAGTGACATCAATTAGTACACAGTAAATAGGTTGTTGCGTTTTTTATAAAATGATTATTTTAAATATGTACATAAATTGATTATAACTAATGTTCACACGTAATTGCTAGCCAAAAATCAAGCAAACGCAAGTCAGATTACGAACTCGTTTACAATCGATGAATAATCGCCACTTTCCAATCAAGTGGGACTGTAGTCATTTGTCAATTACCCTATTAATAAACTTGTTAATAAATAAAATACTTACGTTTCCCCACTCTCTTTGTACAAGCTCCTAGCAAGTTCAGTATATTGACGTGCTTGCCGAGATGTATCATAATTTTCAACTCGGACGCTAAGGCTTTTATATACATGTTATCGGCGTTCTTCTTGACGGTTTTAACGGCGACCATTGTTGTCTCTTCGGCGTTGATTATACCTCGAGCTTCTCCTTTGTAGACCACACCGAAGGCGCCGGCACCCAATTGTGCACCTGAAAATGTATTTTTTGCTTTAACTGCTTTGTGAAATCAATTAGGTATGCTACACATGTTATTCTAGGGTTGGCGCCGATGGGCATTGTGATGGTGAAACGACTTACTTAACTGTCGTTAGAATTTAGACTGTCATCTAAATTCAAACGAAAATATTTATTTTACTCTTATGTCAGTGATTGAGAAAATCTGTTTTTTTCGCGTAATAAGGAGCATGGAAGTGCTAATCTGTTGTTAGACTGCTCTTCACCACCACTGCGTCAGCCCTGACGCATAGTCAACTCAGCATTATTCGCTTTCCATTCTAATGCGTGTGTATTACAGCGTCTCCTACAATCCTTTTCGAAGATTTTCACAGGTTTCCTTGGGAGGTAGGGAATGGAGACAAAACAAGCTCTCTTATTCCTGCTATAAAAAAATTATACACACCTAATATGAGCTTCTCTTCAGGAAATTCAAATCGGTCATCATACGGCAACATCTCCGCCTGTTCGTCGATACCCAAGTCAGGACTCAAAGATTTAGGGACTCCTTCCTTGAAGTAGAGTAGACCGGCTGCGGCCAGCTCTTTACGGAACTGTTTCTCTTTACGAATCTTACACATCAAGTACACGACTAGTATGACGAGAACGAATGCGACACCTCCACATGCATAAAGGTAAACTGGCAGGTTCGTGGATTTCTCTGAAACACAAATGATAATGGTTAATCGGCTTGCTTTAAAAATTAGTAGAAATGAAATATTCATAAGCCAATGAAAGTGCTTAGAAATATTTAATGAATTCCACAAAATTCCACAAAAGTAAGTCATTGTAAATATGTGAATTTTGAAATAGTTTAAAACTATATAAAATTAACTATACCTACGTCAACAGATAAAAAGATATCCTTTTCATACGAAATACAAAACTATGAAGGAAGACTGTAAAAATTCTTCTACAGTAAGATGGTAGAAATAGATGTGGTAAGAGTCATGGACTTATATGAAAATATAGGCATCTTAATAGACGAACAGCTAACGTACCTTTAATTAGGAGATTATAAACTCTTTTGGTGGTAGCACCCCCGCTAGTGGCAACACATTCATATTTTCCTTTGTTCTCTTCCAACATCTGTTCGATGATGACGGTAGAGTTTATAATCGCATTGTCCACACTGTCGGTTGTAATTTTCACACTGCTGTTGTTTAATCGATATCCATCCTTAAACAAGAAATACAACATACATATTATTATTATTATCTTGAATGAATAAATGTGTAATGAAAAAATTCAGGACTTCATAATTAAAAAGTATCGCGTTGACATTCTGTTCAAAAATTTTTGATGCAATGTAGAGACAAAATTAGTTCCAGAAAAAAAACCTCTGTCCCTTTCACAAACGCGCCCTGCAAGAAACATTTTGTTGCCGTTCAATATTTAAATTTTGGAAGGCTTAAATTTATTTAAAACGTAAAGTGTTATTGATTTTACCTTATACCATATTATTATTGGTGGAGGAACGGCATTAGCAACACAGCTAATTTGAACGCGTTGATATGGAGTCAACTGCCAACTTTCATCCTTTTGAGGCCCATTTATCACAGGCTTGCGAATAGCTATGAAGTAAAAGATGTATATGTTGAACAGATCTAGAGTAGGCAGAACATTATATGACAAGGGTTATAATAAATCAGGAGAGAGAAAAGTTTGAAGTAAAAAGTATTTACCTTCGATTGTCACTGGAATGGTTATGCTCTCAACTTCAGAATATTCCGTTTTATTTCCTTGGCAGGTATAATTTCCCGCTTTATCTAATGAGATATTGTCCATTTCCAATACCGCAATATGAGAAAATGGAGACTCACTTAAGTGAACTGTAAAAGAATATCGTACCTACATATTTCAATGCATTTTGTATTTATGTTGTCTGTAGCGCTAAGTGGATGTGTTAAATCTTTAGAGGAGTAACTGGTTGATTATCGATATGTACACATTGCATTAGATCAAATTACAGAGAGAAAACAATATTATTATTAATCCATGATTATTGTTACTGGTATTATTAGATATTATTCTGTAAAGCTTATCTGGATAACTACTTTTTTGCATGTGCAGTCGTCAAACTATTCATCGTGTTCCATCTGCATTAGAACCAGTTTTTACTCTTCTCTCTTCGTCGACAACACACAAGTGATATCAGTGTCCTGATGGGTGACGGTCACTTACCATTAGGGTCCGTCAGTTCATTTTTTACATAAGATCAAGTTTTTATGTGATCTTGATTTAAAATATTCAAACAGTAATATATTCGTAAAGTTGCAAATTATGTAGGTAGGTACATCTCCAAATTTATCTGTGCCACCTCAGTTCTTGACATCTACGGATCTAATTTATTTCTCTTAAATTACGTAAGTGTCATTATTTAAATTCTCCAATAAGCTTACCATATTCGTACAATTCTTCATCATCGTTTCCAAACCAGGTGAGATCATTATATTCGTACTTCGAAGCTATACACGTGAGCTGCAACTTCTGACCCTCTGGGAACCAAGTTTTATCGCTATTCTTAATTCCGAACCCATTAGCAATTTCATGTACAAGGAAGTTCTTCGATTCACTAGTGATGCCTCGTTTATTGGCAGCATTGCACGTAATATAACCCGAAACCCTTACTGGTATTTCAATGTAAGAGACTACTTTGATACGTGACAATATTTTTTGATCTTTTATCTGTGAAATCATAAAAATAAGGTAAGTAAGACATGTGTATGGAAACATTTAGTTTTTTCTACAACATATTACTATGCAAAGGAATCTTTGTATCTAAAAGGTTTCTCAGAACATTGAAGATTAAATCCATGTATTGTCATCATTTATTTTGAAAAAGTGACGACTAAATATAGATGATATACAATAATTCTATAATCTTACCGGAATCTCCTCTTCTTGACCGTCTTCATTCTTAAATACCCAACTTATAGTTGGTAACGGGTAACCAACTGCTTCACATTGTAAGTTCGCTCTTGTATTGATCACGAATGCCTTAGATACTTCTTGTCCAAAATCTATTCTTGGTTTATCTGAAAAAAATATTACGTGTAAAAACAGAAATACTAATATATTTATAATATGCAGTGATAATGGTATTATTTGAATATCGCTCTTCCGCAAAAGTGGTTTGAGTTTCGCTTTTATGCACATGTCCTTTTAACTTTCAAAATGATGTGCGCATTAGAAGGTTTTTGTATTACTTGCTACAGAAAATAAAAACAATAAATGCACACCTTATGCACTTGGATTCCCTATGTTACGAATTATTATTAGTCCAGGCCTGGTTTATACACTACTAGGAGAAGAGCGTCATCCTCAGAACACTTAATACTTCTCCAACATGTTCATGAAATTCTGCCATCTACAGTTGTATGTATTGACGTGATAGAGCAACCCCTACCATAGTTATCCAATTATTTAATAAAGGTTTTAAGGGCTACGTCCTTATATGAATCCACACAAACCTCTGCTCACCGCTTACTTTGATGGATGATTACAAACCTATTTAAGTATAGGTCATGTCCGTTAAAGATTTGCTGAGATCTGTAGCGCTTACTTTAATCCCAAGTTATCTTCGTGAGAATTCTAGATTCATTCATGTCATATTTTAACTAGTTTTAGTTGCAATCATGTATAGCCAGAAAAAAGCGATTTCCTCACTTCTTCATCAGGTTGGATATATTTGTTATGTTTTGCGATATTGCCTATGGTAACCTTATCGTCTAGTTAGCCTGTAGGTATGTTAAATGTTATATATAAAACTCAGTTACGAAGTAGTGAAAAAATCTTACCAGTTCGTCTCAAGTCATAGGTAACATTCGCAGTCACGTGATAATTATTTGCAACTAACGTGTATATCCCTGTATCTTCTACTGTCAATTGTCGTATAGTGAGATCTATACTGTCCTCTTTCCTAGTTATTATATATTTGCTAGTGTTATTAGGAAGTAGCTTGTCGTCTTTGTAGCTGAAAATAATAAATAACAAATCTTTAAAAATCCAATAGCCACTATTTATTTTCGTCTGGAACTAATTTTCAGGTATTGGGACATGCTTATCATCAAAATGCATCGTCATCAGAAGTAAAGTATCTAGTGTAGGTATATATTTTCTGCTTCATAATAAGAATATCGTAATAAAGTAATTCTGATTCAGCTTACAAAATGTAGACCATACAAACACAGTTCCTAATAGACAAGAAAATTAATTTCTAAAATATGTAGTTTAAAAAATAGCTTTAACAAATAATTTTATTACAAGTTTTTTGCCGCTTAAGCGTAAAAAATACTCTTTCGGACAGGTAAATTGAGCCACGTAATAATTCTATTACTTTGAAAACATAATGCGTATTGAAGTTTAATAAGAATTTGATGCGATTTCACGAATTTTATGACTTTCTTGAATTAGTACGCGGTCTTATCGTTTTGTATGTGAATGCAAGTCATTGTTTATAACATAACCAAGTTAGCAATTATTACGAATTACATAACAACTAAGTCAATCGTAATTATAATTAGAATTAGTAATGTTGTCAGAACTATGTCATTTTATTTTGTATGAAATATCTCATAGATAGTGGTTAATCTTATCAGCATTGTCCTATGATTTTTACGATGATTTTATTTGAAATATTCCAAATTATATTTTTCCAATTTCTTTTTCTTAAACCAAAAGCGACGTGGCTCAATTTTCCTTCCAAGACTACCATGAATAGCCTATAAAACAATAAAGTTCATAGTAACACTTACAATACTACTGTCGCAGGCGGATAATCGATTATAGTCGTGTGCAGCTTAATACTATTTTGATTGGTTTCAATGAAGTCTTTCATCTGTCCTTTCGTCATATTTATAAACCCATTTTCTGAAATAAACATCAGTTAAACTCATTAGGCGCTACAATCTCATCCATTGGTGTTTATTCGCACACACCACAATGACACCGCTCAGCAAAACACGTGGCAAACCAAATGACTGTGGTTGCGTTGTCGGTTGTAAAGTACGACTGTAATTCACACGCTTGACGCATTTTCAGAATAATAATAGTTATTTAAAAAGTCTTTGTAATAACTTTTGTATCGCTTATACACTCATAGGAGGTAGTGTAGGAGACACTAGGATTCCCAGAGTTATGAGTGGCAAGGACAACACCAACAACACAATATTACTAAGAAGGTACTATTGATAATTCAAAATATTTATGAGGTCCAAAAATGATTAAATAAATTGAGAAATAATAACCAGAACGCTATTATTATTTTAAAGTTAAAAATATAAGTAATCAGAAAATTAAAGATATTTAAGCAAAATCACGAGTAATCAAAAAAATATAAGTCAGTATACTCGTAATTAGGATGATGATTAATATTCAGAAATGTTTGACAACAAAACTTGTATACCTAATTATCCCAGCGAAAAATAATTTTATAACATAATATTTATGTGCCACAGATGTGTAATTCTATTAGCATACGCCTCCCAAGACTGAAATCATTTGTCTATCAATGATAACATTCATACAATTTTTATTAAACATTTCCAACCTGTATCAAGCTACCTTGGTTTTTTAAATAATATTTATGTATGAATAAATATTTCATTATTAAATAAGCAGCAAATTGGAATTTAGAACAACTTAAATTTTATCGTCAATCATTGCCAGGTGAATCTATTACAATAACTATCACACATTTTGATTGCAAATCCTTTTTTTCCACTAAGAATGTCGATTTGCTTCGATCAACAATTTTATTGATAATAATTGAAGTTAATATCCTATCGTACTTTCTATGCAAACTCAAGTGTCGGTTTTAAATTTAAGTTGAGATGGAAAAATATTGTGTAAGTTATAGTTAGGTATATAGTCTTCAGCGGTAAATGTATTATCATTATGTCTAACCAATCTCAACATAAAGTTAAAACACTAAAACAATGGCAGTGAATTACACTATTTAAATGGTAAATAGTGTCATATTATTGACATAGTACAAAAGCATTGTGTAATGTAGTGAACACATTTGAAGCCAATTATTCCAGAGGTACAAGTAAATATTAGTAACAGTGAGCAAGTTACAACAAAGTTAATTATACTCGTATTAAGTCCTTGAGATCTAATCGAACCAAAGGTTGATAAACATGTCTAAAAATGGCGTCTTACTAAAATTATGGTAGGATCACTCTCAGAAGTTTTATTGTTTGTAACTTTCATCCACAAAAGTTACACTAACGATACATTCGTTATCGCTAATGATAGATACTTATAACTACTAACGAATCACCAATGACGGAAATTATGTTATAAATTCTAAGTAAATTCTGAAAAAACGTAGTACCTGATTCCGACAAGATTATTACTAAGAAATGGGTCCATAATTTAAAACTTTAAGGTTTGTATAAAACTTTTTTAAAATAGAATTGATACCAATAAAGGGAATACTGATAGTAATAAAGTATGCACTGATACCGACTGATACCATTAAAGTACCTATTTACATTTCTAGAAGCATTGTGTTCTTGGAATCAAGGTGTACCATACCTGTGAATACCTTTTGAAATGTTGCATATTGTTGGTCCGGCCCATTTTCAGAAATACACACATATTTTCCAGCATCTGCTGCAGTCGCATTCTCTATCGTTATGTAATTGTACAAAATTTCACCAACCTCGCGTTCATTTGTACGATTATGTACTCCCTTAAATGGTTTACAAATAAATGTATAGAAAATTTAATCTAAGTCATATTTTTATGAGTAGATAACATTTATTTTTCTTTTTAAAATTCCAGTTCAAAATTCGTGTTATTGTTTATATTACATAGAGTATTTTGTAAAGAGACATGAAAGTTTTGAAATTGTCTTGTAACATGGGAATTTGTAAATGTCATATAATTTTATTCTCCTAATTAATTTACCTGTGAATTATTTCGAGGTATCTTCCATTTCAATACAGTAGGGATGTTGGTTTGGTATATTACAGTACAATTAAGCTCAAAAGTTTCACCTTCAATGAAATATCTTACGCCTTCAATGTTTGGTTTCGGTGGACCTTTATTACTATCTAAAAATACAATAATAGATTAACATTTTATTATAGCTTGTACATCATGCGTGTTAAATTAAATAATGTGTAACCAAATTGTACTATTATATTTAAAATATAGAACATAATACAACATAACAGTTAAAGATATGCTCGGGATACTGTATATTTGTCTTGTTTATTATTATACACTTTTTAAGAGCTAATATTTTTTATGAAGTTCGCGTATATTTTAATGCTGCTCTGAACATTCTACTTTAAAAAACATTCATTCACTGTTCGGATAGTGTAGGTATAATTATTGCATACATACTCGTATAATTCTCGTATATGACTATAATACTGGTTTTTCAAGATATTTCATATTTTAGATTCTTATTGACATTGGTAAACACTACAATTAGTTCAGTTAAATACGATTATTTTTATAACATTGCACGTATAAGTTATCGTGATATGTATATTAAATAAACTCACGTGAAATATTGTTAACTTTACCGTTAGTACTAATTGATTTCTAATGCACCCTACGTTAACTTAAGAGTAAATACTATTGAAATAAAATTAAAGAAAACGATCAAATTAGAAAATTAATAATTGACGATTATAATCATTTAATTAACATCCATAGTGCATACATCCCTTATTTTAATGAGCACCTCTTTCTGGCAGCACCACAAACCTGCACTTTAGACACATTAAAACCCGAAAAGTAACATAAAAACGAATTAGATCAAACAACGTTAATTAAATATTTATTAGTAGATTAGTACCATAAAACAGTGCACAGTAAAGATAAAACAGAAGCAGAGCAACACACCAAGACGGAAGAAACAAAGAAGAGAACAGTACAAGCAAAGCGACCAAACAAAATATTGAGAGTTAAAGAGTCCAACAACGTATGAAACCATCACACCGCGCTACCTCGTTATGTGACATCAAGATTGCAATACTATCTACTTACAATGTATAATTTTCGTATCGTTACTTTTTCCGCGTAGGCCTTCGCATTTCAAAGCGGAACGTATTTTCACTAAAAATCCAATCTTTGAAGAATTGTATAAAATTTCTGGTGCCTTGTTACTCTGCAGCTATTATCGAAATATGCCGGAATAAATAACATGTGGTTAGTAAATGTATTTAATACCCTTATGATATGTTTTTCAAATTCGGTTCCCCAATGACAAATCTTTTTTTTGAAATTGAAAAACATAACATGACCACATTTACAGCAATTAAAACGTTAGATAATTTTCATACCAAAATCATTTAATTTTGTATAGTATTCATTTGCGGTGAATGTGGTGGGTCCATAATTATGTAAATTAGATTCACACAGCATCTAATCACCTACATTTATTTACAAAACCCTCTTTTGTTTCCATGATGTTTCGCCTCCGAAAATCACAAACGAAAATTATTAGTTCAACATCAGGGAGCTCATCGCTATCACAAATGAACCCGATTTTAGGGTCATAGTGTTCATATTCATGTACGTCTGGAGGTTCCTGAATATTAAGAACTTTTTATGAATCTAGTTTAGTAGTCAGAAATCTGATGAGTAAAACATGCCTTAGTTTATAATTATTTGCAGCGTTAAGCATTGGCTTAATTAAAGTTTAATGGGTCAACATTGTTTACCTGGACGGCTGAACGTCATAGTTGACATAAGTTCTATGTTCATAAACTGTAATAAATAGTATGTATTTACTTTTATCATGTTCAATATTGAATTATTTCAGGTAATTAACATTGTCCCATGCGACCAAAACATTTATGTTAGATACTCAGACATGCCATTTATGGAAAGCAATTTATTTTGCATCAATGCTTGTTATAACTTGTTTTTATTTAATTATGCCCTTTTTAGGAAAAATATTTTAATTTATGGTATAAAGTCACAACATTTTAAAAAGTTAGCAGTAACAATAATCGTCTAATAAACAACTGTTTCGTCATACATACCAACGTTATAGAAACTTTAACGTCTGGTGTTGTCGGTTTACACCCAATAATGACTTTTGACCCACTTCTTGCTAGTAAAAATTCCCTCATGGGTGCAAATATTCTATCGGATCCTATAATTTGTAAAACATGATTTTACTGCACACGTTTTTACTATATATAATATTTGAGTATTTCATTGATGATATTGTATATTAGATCTCACCATTAACGTAAATATATAAATAAGAAATACTTTCGGTGTTCGACAGTTCCTCTACAATATTACTCAAAACATCATTTTGATCAATAGTATCTTCAAAGCAAGCGTAGTAACCAACAGCAAAGTGATCTACATTGTATAATTCAAGCACTTGCGCATATTTGTAATTAGAATCCGGAGATGTTGTATTTCTTTCAATCATATTAAAATCTGATCCGATAATATCTTCAGGTATTTCTTGTTGTTTTAAACGAATTGGTTTATTTGATAGGCACAGTATCGTAAAGTTTTGACCCTTTTGTAATATTATTTCACTTTTACGCGGAATTATAACCGGACCAGCCAATTGTTGTTCATCTGTAAATGAATTGATAGTGCTTTAAAATCTTGTGAGCAAGCTCTCATCAGAATTTCACATAAATATACGTGAAACATCCTAATGTACGTAATCGTTTCTTAATCCATTGCTATCTAAACCATTACTTTGCACCCACACTTTATTGTTTCTAATGTTATATAAGGTCTACTTGGAAATTTACATTAACTACTTTATCGTAACGAGTATGTGCAAACACTGTGAAAGTACTTAATCATCCTATAACACAAACATGGAAGACATTGTCATGGAATAATTTACTTTACCTAACGACGACATGCCAATCAAAGGGGCAAAGGTTACGTCGTAGTGGAAGAGTAGCAAGAATTGAGTCGACCACCTTATCATGCTAATGGTACTGGTAACATGAGACAAGGCATCCGCAAACTTATCGAAATTCACTATTAATTAGACCTGTTCGCGTCCGGGGTGTGACAAAGGTGCGGTCAACATTCGGGAAATTAATCCTAACAGTAACTAATGAATTGTTTCATCGTTTAGTGAAAACAATTGGTGTAATTATGCTCTAGGAAAGACGATCAATTAAATGATTAGATCCCTGGGGTTTGACTTATTAACGGACAACGGACGTCCTAATAGACGCAAACATAACTATAGTTACTACGATACAGATATATAGGTACTTCATGCGTATTTTACGGTTCTATAGTATGGGAGCCAACGGGAATAACCCGTCAAAACCGAACCCTAACTTCGTCATTTCTCCATAAGTTGGCTCGATCATGGTTTAATTATTTCAGCATAGTTATCAAGCAAATATAGCATATTGTCATGTTTAGCATAGTTTAGCTATATGAACAAAACACTTCGCGTCAAGAGTGGTAGAATTAAAAAAATGTTTTTTTTTTCTTTTACACCACTATGCTCTAATATCACATTAAAGAAGTGGGATATTGTTGGTCTTTCATAAATAGTATAGTTTTACAAAGAACATTTTTTAAAAAAGGAATCCATTTAAGAAATATTTTTTTAGATCTAATTTTGGTTTGAATAAAAAGTCTTACCTACCAGCCGCTGCCAGTGAATATTCTTATTTTAAAGAACGGTTGGATGTCAATGAAAATAGCGTTTAATCGCATTTTCGTCCTCCGAAAAAATAAATTATTTTACCGCGTCAAAAGTTGCTTCATTGAATCAATCAACTCACGCATAATGAACAAATGAAGCCTTCATTTGACTATAAGCGCTTAGCTCATAATAAACTATGAAATAAAGCAGTAAGCGCTTGTTCACACACGGCGGGAACCGCGCGGTTTTGAGAATCGCGCGGAAACCGCGTGGGTCTCTTTAAGGCTAAGAACTCACGACGCGGTTTTCTGCCGCGCCCGCCGCGGTTGCGGGCCCGCAGTTTCTGTAGAACGCAGATATATATGGAAAAAATGACAACAACACTCACGACGCGTTTTACGCCCGCAACGTGCGCGGTTGTTTGCGGCTCCCGCTTCACCGGCGGGCGACTTGTAGAATCGCGCGGCGCGCTGTCAGTTCTACGAAAGATTGTATTGAAGCTTAACTGTCAACAACCCGTATGACAGCTTGCGTAACCGCGAAAATGAGCGGTCTCGTGAGTTTTGAAATAAAACCGCACCCGCCACTACAACCGCAACCGCGGCGGGCGCGGGAGAAAACCGCGTCGTGAGTTCTTAGCCTAATCCTGATGCCTTTTATGCATTCAAAAAAACACGTAAGTCGACTTATCAACTTATTCACGCCTAGTACGGAATTAAGACCTGTTTATATCAATGTAATCACGGAAAATAAATATAACAAGCTCAATTGCAAGTTCCTCAATTAACTCACATACAAATTAAAATAATTAAATTGATTGTGTAAATTTTTTTCTTTTACAAAATATTTTAATATCAGCGCAATATTGCACTAACAGAATGCCCTAATAAGCACAGCATGATTGAATGTAATTTTTAAAATATTATGTAAGTGGTGTGTAAGTATTATTATAAAATTAAATCTGCGTGTAGTAAACATAATTATATTTTATTTAAATGAAAAAAGAATGCATGAGAACCTTTTTTATTTGTACAGCAAAGCATCTAGTCTTTTTTCTAATTTACTTCAACCTAATCATGCATGCAATACAATAA
Organism: Panoquina ocola ocola; assembly: GCA_018249155.1. NCBI lineage: Eukaryota > Metazoa > Arthropoda > Insecta > Lepidoptera > Hesperiidae > Panoquina > Panoquina ocola. The sequence goes on from DWKA01000398.1 coordinate 14,535, forward strand.
AAATATTAGATGCATGCTAATATTATTTTGGCCATATTGGATGAATGCTCGCAATGCATGTTAGCAATATTGGAGTCATTTTGATATTTCAGAAAGATGTACCTACAGGTGACCACAATAGTAGTCAAAGTGTAGAAATGTAGTACATATTATGCAGATTGTTAGCTCAAATAGTGTCGGTACTCACAAATGCAATATTTTTTTTATTTACGTTTTAATATTGTTTTTATAATAATCAATATAAGATACGTTCCATTGCCGTATTTACTGACAGTACTTGAGAGAACGCATCAATATTCATTTGTGTTATTTCAATATTTAGTGCTCTTGCTGCATGTTGTTTTAATTATCTTTAGATGTAGGCTTCGTTCATATTAGGTGCACTATACGATAATGACTTTTTTTGAACGACACGACGACATATCATTATAATTAAATGTTTTAAAACATTACTTAACACCAGAATATTTACTGTCGCAGCAGCAACTCAACGTCATTGCCGCCATCTTAAAGTAAAAAGGTAAAGTTATGAAAACTTTTCAAGGAACCGATGTCAATCGAGGTTGAGTTTTTTATTGTAAGTCTTATTGCACTATACATGATATCGTTGTCGTGTCGTCCAAATTCGAAACGTTTTGATCCACGGCCATTTAACTCGTGTATCGCCTGCGCGGTAATAGGGGAGAGGGGGCGGGTAACACTACACACGGACTCAACACTGATTGACAGCGCACTGCCGCGCTTAATTAACGTGGCTCTGTGCTCCGCGCACCCTTTAACCACCCGGTAACATCTACCCCCACTCCCTTCTATACGCAGGCGATACGCCAGTTAAGCGATCGGCCTACACTTATAAACATTATTTACACAGACTTACATAAATCTATAATAAATACTAATAAATGATTTTATAATTATCGCAGTTGACACGCTGCCGTTTGGCGGTGTCGGCAACAGCGGTATGGGCGCGTACCACGGCAAAGCGTCGTTCGACACATTCACACACAAGAAGAGTTGCTTGGTGAAAAACTTTGCAGCGATCGGCGAGAAGCTTGGATCGTGAGTATTCATATTGTCATAACCATACAAATCAGATAAGGTATATAATGATAATGTGACCAACAACAGCGCGCCGTTCGAATGAATGTCACTTGGTACATTATGATTCGTATACGCACTTGTGTATACGAATGTCACTTGTAAGCGTTTTTTGACCTATAGGGAGGTTGTATTATTTGTGTGACGAATACGTGAAGTTTTGTGATTGTGTGCAAAGTGGCGCGCGACGTTCCGATACAAAATTGAGCACGGTATCATTCTATGATTACCTTCTTTGATTTCTATAGTGATAACAATAAATTATAAAATATGTTTATTTTTTTCATTGAAGTCAACATTATATTGTGTCGGGAAATTTAATTGAAAATTAAGAATGAAAACTTCGTAATTTAAAAATAAAAGTTCATTATTTTATATCTAATTTCATTTAAAGTAATAATATATGTGTGTTAAATAAATCCATCTTGGAAATTGTTTCTACAGATTAGCGCTATGTCACATTTAATGCATCAGTTATACTTAACTCACTAAAATTCATAGAACACATATTAGAATAATAAAAATATTAATAAATTTTAATCATCGTAATCATCTTGATGCTAATTTAAATGTATGAGGAATAATCTTATATTTTAATGGGTAATCAATTTTTTTGTTATATTAATGTTCATATAAAATAACCATTAAAATATACTGTATAATATACAACACAAATAAACTCACATTATATCGTTGATTGGCGAAAGTTAACGCTTTACAACTCTTGCGAATTGACATTTGACTCGAACCCCCCTCAATTCCCCGGGACCACCCGAATCTCCTCTGCGGTAGCGATAGCATCAAAAATATCGTTGGACGTATTTTCTTTTTCGAATTTTGTGCTTTTTTTACTTTCAAATTGTTATAACATTTTCTTTGAGTTTTGTAGAAAAAAAAGCTTAACTAGGCATTCAATGTACTACTTTTTTCTTATTCCTCTATAGAAATTAAAGCGATATGTGTAAGATAGAAGAAATGATAAGTGTTACGATTCAACTTGAAAACCTTATCTATTCTAGGAAAAGATACCCGCCGTACTCGGAGGGCAACCTGAAGTTCATCGTAACACTGATGCGCAAGCGGTACCCACCTTCTATGAAATTCTTGCCATACTTCCTCACATTCGCACTTGGCGTCGGTCTCAGCTACGGATTCTTCGCCTGGCAGAAGGTAAAGAAGTAAAATAATACTTCAATAATAATTTACTTCGTAATATAATGACTCGAAATATCTGCTTTATTATACTTAAGTTTTTAATGTTTACGAATACTACGTTTAGGGACACGAGCATTCAGTATTTTAGCGTAAATATAGTATGACAAATTATGTTGTTACAGTTTAAAATGAATGTTAAGTTATAATAATAGCCTATTCAGTATCGATTGTAAAACATTTACGACCACTCACAATCAGTCACAGATGTAGAATAAAAGTCATTGGTAAACCCAACACAATATACTCGAACTTGTTATATTAACACACGAAAATGGTTCAAAATGTTAAAAAAAAATACTACTATCCCAGTATCCCCTATATTTTCCGTCAAACCCCCTTTTTATTTCACCAATGTCTTAAATGTATCTAAACATGTATTCCTTGCAATTGATATAGGTTATAATTTCTTAGATTATGATTTGAGATTTAATACATTTTATAATTGTAGAGTCAAATGTATATAAACACTTTATATTGCCATAAAATGTATCGATGAATGACCTAATTATAGAAGCTTAAAATTTTAATTTGTTTTATTTCATATCCTTAATAAATTTTGTTCAAAATAAATAATCTATTCTAAACTTATCTTTTAAATGCAGTATAAAATAAAA
>DWKA01000399.1:0-17451 GCA_018249155.1 Panoquina ocola ocola
ATTAATATAAACCTTTATTATTTTTTACTTTTCAGTTTTGAAGTCGGTTGTTTTTAACGTAGTTATTTTTATTTTTCTTAATTAAGTATAAGTCGCATAATAAGATCGCGGAATTACAATAGTTAGATTTTTATGACTTTCCAGTTATGTATAACCTAGCCGCAAAAATTTGCTGAGGTGACGTATGTCTTGTTCTGTTACAATAAAATTTGCAGTCTTACTTTTAGAGTTTAATGTCAAAACTGTAATTGATGTTTGTTATGTAGAGAGATACCTATATCTATTCTATATCTATTTGTATTTCAAATTATTTCAAACATTGTCATCATTTCTTAGTCCTTAACTACCTAACTAACTCTATCAGCAGACTTTATAAACCGTGCATTAACCTGTTTATGTCAAAATTCTCCCAACACGCAATACAATAACGATTCCAAGAATGAATTTTACAATTTCAAGCAAAAAATCCATAAATAACGAACTCGCGATGACAATAAAGACCAATCGAAGTGACCATTACGCGATAAATGTAAAAAATCACACCACTGAATGTTACCATAATGAATTGTAACTAGCCAATTACACGGACGGATAACCCTTCCGATGCGCGGGGTCCGCCGCCCGATCGATACCGAATAAAAATACCGAAAATCCCGGAAACCGATCCCGTTCGTAGTCGAGACACGTAGCGTCAATATAGATGCGCGGAGCGATGATTGTGATGCACCAGGAAGGGACCACGCAAAAATGGCGCCCGACAACTATAGATTGAAAATAAACGGGCACGACTGTTTTGTTTGGGAATAAAAGTGGAATTGAGAATTTGCTAGGATTTGTATTTCAGTTTCGTATAAAAGAATGGGCGATAACTAATTTTTGTCTGCTGCGATTATGACGAGTCGTCTCCCGCAATGGTTCTCGTTTCGACTCTTTGAGTCGGGGCATTAAGTAGAAGTTTTTACTTTTCATCGTAATTATCGTATACTTTAACGTGATTTATATTATTAAGTTAACTAACTACACACAATAAACGTGATATAAAGAATTGAATATCATGGGAATTTACCAGATACGAAGGGTATTTATTTTTACCACATAATTTCAATTGCCACGACTACATTTAGGTGTTATCCATAATTATAGGTTAATCAAGGAAATTACAGAGCAATGCTGAGCAGTACTGTTTCCAAGGCTACAAAGTATGGAAAGTACAGTTATATAAGTTATCTATGCATTGAGTTTGCATCATGGAATAATAATACCTATTGATGTGTATGTGAATTTTTTTTCTGTTTTTTTTTTTTAATTTTATATTTTTTACTAATAATCTTTACCATATTATTTGTTACATTTATAAGTAATTAAAATTAAATAGGAAGTTTAATTGGTATTTATTGGATTACATAAATTAACACTTTCATAAATAGAAAAGAAAATGTTTAATACAAATAACACGGAGGAATACATTTAATATGTAAAGGTTAGGGGTTCAGTTCATTACGGACCGGATTAAGAAGGGTTAGCACGCAAAGGAATCCGGAAGAGCAGTGGAGGGTTTACTTTCTTTGGTAATACACTCGGTGACTTGGGAAACTTGTTTTTATCGTATGATTAATAAAATAATAGTTACATTTCTATTCTGATTATTATAAACAAATATACGGATGTATATGTTTAAATTTATATTTTTTATTAACTTTTATAAGATTTATCTTATTTCAACTTTATTCAAAATTATAAGTGTCTGTATTCTGTTATTTAAACAAAGAACAGTGACATAATTTAAGTGAGATTATTTTCTAACCCTGTAACTGCCACTGAAAAAATGTTCTTCGTATGATATACCTACGTGTAAGCTCCCTGCAATATTTCGTGTTAACCCTGGTGTCACGCGTCTTTTCCCTTATTTATTGTTATTTTTCTATTTTGCCAGCAGATGTGCCGCACTATGATTTACGGCTGTGTATTAAGGAATGTTAGGGAATTACAGCATCGGTCAACGGATAATCGTAGGTTTGTTCTATTTGTTTTTTTATAATGCCTTTCTTATACAAAACAGGATTTAATTGTTCTTATGAATATCGCTTTAAAAACTATTAGACGGATTTTCAGGTGATTTTCTGATATGAGTAGGTAAGTATAGTAATTAACGAATAGCTATTAGATATATTATACTATGTGTCATCTAGAATCTAGATTTTACTGTATGTCAAGTAAAACAGTAGGTAATCTTTGGCTCGTTAGCTATCCTTATCATATAAAAATGTTTAGAAATAGGAGTTCATAGTACGTACTGAGCAAAAAGTTTGTGACTTAGAATGACATCGACTAGACTTACTTTGTAATCTATGCAATACAAATATCAACATAATTTAAGTTGTATGGTTATTATATTATGAAGCAAAACTAGAAAAAATTGCTATTATTTTTATTTTACACATAAATATATCCCATTATGGTAACACAAGCAGCATCGAAAGTGTTATAAATATTAATGCAACTCAATCATATCGCCATCATTTATTTAACCCTTTATCGTGCTCGATAACGCATTCAGACCAATAAAACATGTATGAAATCGGAGACTGGTTACCGTAACATACGTCCGCTCTCGGCGAGCGCTGACACCCTACTGCAATAAATCAGTGCTGCCATCAAACGGCGATATGGGGAACAAAACATGTGTTTGCTCCGGAGTTAATTTGTCGAATTTATCTGCTTGTCTGCCGTGTTATTGTATTGAGAAATATTGCGTTTTCTTGACTTATTTGGTTTTGTTTTGGTCTCTTGTTTGTAAAAGGTTAATCATTATTGTTTGTGTTACATTGTAGTGTTTTTGTAACGTATAATATTTCTGATTCAAACAGATATTTGTGGGGCAAATAAAATATTTTTGTTTAGTGTCTCAACCAATTAAAGCAAAAACGTATTCGTATCAACTAACTCATACCAGGAACCAAACCTGGGACACAATCGCAGATACATAGCCTACGCCGTCGATATCCCTACAAATACCTCCTCAGAAATCGTGTACCGATGCGATCGTTACGACAGTCGTATCATATAAAAGACCTTTCATAGAACCAGTAATTTGTCAACCAGTCCATCTGGTCGCCGCAGACGGTTGTCATACAATTAAAACCATTACGCAGAACACGACGGTATAATTTGACTGTGACAGTCACCGTAACTCGATTATAATTTAAACTGGCCAGTGTTAACTGGTCAATGCATACTGATTGGTTTAAAATAGTTTTGTGGATGTTTAGTTAATAAGTCGTTTAAGTTATTTTTAGTCTATTTTGCAACGTGTTTATGTATTTATTTCAATACTATAATGTTTCAGTTATTACTCGAGTCAAAATATTATTCAAAGCTCCTCCACGTCGGGAATCGAACCAAAGACCGTCTGAACAACAACAGTCCGGCTTAGTAACTAAAAACACAATTTTAACTATTTATAGCAGTTGCTTACAAAAATATTTAGTTAACCCATCACTTGTTAACAACAAAAAATAAAATTGAATCCACCTTACATTTCCAAACTTATCATCACGAATGTACACCATTCATCTATTACATGTAATCATCCACAATACCTTCACATTCCAAACACCCCAGCACAAAAGTTTAACCGCGAGTCGCGTGCTACAATTAGACAGACAGTCGTCAAACGAACCCCCGATTTGAATAAACCAACCAAGTCACGTTCGCCAAATAAGCAGCACTAACAAGCGGTATATCGCTTGCACTGATTGTTAATTGATTAGATTAAAAATTTTGGCCCAATCTGCGGCGTATTGTCGCACTGGGCACGGGGTGAATTAATTACATAATTTTTAATACAGCACGGTGTCTTTTGCAATTTGAGTGTTGACAAATCTTGTGTTAACGGCGTTGGGTTGTTTACTTGATGATAAATATTGTGAGGAATGGTGTGATGCCCTCAGGTTGTCGGATATAATATCAATTAGATACATCGTCAGTTGTGAATGTAATTGGGTGATGAAATATTTATTTATGTCTTACATTTATTATTGTATGTTAATTATTAAGTAATCATTTACTCAATCGTGGAGGTGTAATTTGTACCGGCTGAGACACAAATTGGGAACCTTCACTCGTCCATCAGATACTTCTAACAGATTGAAAATAAAATTTGATAGGCTTACAAACTTAGAAGCCATCATGATGCCTAATGATATATAATAATACATGGTATCTCATCTTAACTTGACTTAAAAATGGCTCGTGTCAGTGTCAGTGGCTCGTGACAGTAGAGACAAAAGAGTCACACTATCCATTAGATATTGATTTGGTGGCATTTGTCACCTAGGCCAATTTATTCATCGCATCATCATGACAGGCATTAAATTACTCTTTCATCGAGTTCTATAACGTTTAGTGTTAGGTATAAATTGAGTTACTAAAGATTATACGATTCCATTACCGCCAATAAATTACTCGTAACCCAGGTTATCAATCTCAAGAACGAAGTTTTGCATCCTCGTAAATCGAAGCTTTGTTCCCTCATTCTTTATTGCGTAGGTACGTGAGTACGTTTGAAACTCCAAAATTTGCCCCAACACATTTCATAAGACAGTCCCCTAAACGCTCATGTTTTATGTGTCGAATATTTTTATTTTAATACCGCTATTGACTAGGTGGGAAGGAGTGCAGGATTCAAAATTGAGTTAAAATGACAGTGGCATACGTAGTGATTCGCTCCGCGGTCGCATTAACTGCGTTAGGGGCCAAAATTGGATTTGTCGTGGGGCGGTCTGTTGGTACACTTGTTACGAATTTACAGATAGTGTACGCTAAAAAAGCGCTGATGTACACATGACATGTGGACAAGTGGATAGGACGAAAATGAATTAGGGAAATATAGGATTTACTTCATCAATGGTATTTTTTACGACTACTTTGATTTTCGGTAATAAAAGCTTTGAATTGCATTTGTTCGACGTTGAGTCACGCTGTACTATTGCTAAGTCATAAAAGTAATATTATGAACGGAAATTCAAATAAAACTGCACACAATTCTATAGGTAGCATTTGCATATTTTTTACTTTTCTTTGTTCATTTATAATAATATAGATATTAAATTGTCTGAGTCATAACAATACGCGTTGAAAGGTAAAAAACCTCATTCTGTTTTACGTTGTTTATAAAATTCGTCATCAGAATAAATAATTTAAAAGAAATAAATGTACGATTCTATAGTCTAGTTGGTATAGAATCTCTTTAATTGACGTGTTTTAGTATATTATTTCATCAGCTATTTTACTACATCTTAGTGTTTTATAAGCTATTTTCATTTACTTACTACATGTATTTAATACTTTAAAAACTACTGAATTATTTAATTTATTATGCATCACAATATGCTTATTAACACTCGGAGTACGTGCTAGAATTACACATACCACATTTTCACCAAAACAAAAGCCAATTACGCAAATGACAGACAAACATTCATCACGTATGACGGTAAAACACGTCACGCCATCTCAATAAAACAAACGTTTGTACTTTTCGTTTTCTCCGATAGCGTAAAGGTAATTTATTTATTTGAAGTATTGCGGTGAATCAGTCCCCACGGCGCATTTATTTGCGTGTACGCTCCGCTTGTCAATGTTGTGTGAGATTTTTTGGCCAAACATTACGACTGAACGGCGCAGTGGGTTCACAATTTTTGAAATAGGCAACGAATTATACGGTCTTGATTATTTTTTATCAATAATTATTCTTAACTAGTAGGTACATTTAATTTTATTAGAATTGGGTATAGTTGATGAAGTCTTGAAATACTCGTATATTATTTTATATATTTTTTTTAATCACACCGACAAAATAATTTTATTTATTATACAGGTACATACCCTATATCTTTATTAAGATTCAATACGACTATAGTGATATTCCACGATACTAAAAATTCAGGTATAGGTACTGTTAGATACCATAATTGTCTAAACATAAATCCATTTGTTTTGCCGTCTGTACCGCTCGTAACACGGTTAGCTCCGACAATGACTTGACGAAGGAAAATCTGATTTGCGAACCCTCCCGGTTATTTTAAACCTACTCAGTCATTTTGCATAGTTCAATAGAGGGGTGAATTGTAAGAGGTATTTTAGATTCTTCGGAATGCCTTTTATTTGTGAACATTTAAGATTATCTTTTATTAAAGGTAGATAAAGATACTAATTAACCCTAAACAACTTATAGTAAGTGAGTTCGTTGCAACAATTTCAAAAAATTAAAAAGAATTAGTGAATCTCATACATACCATAAGTAGCCATTAAGTACGTACCTACTAGGTAGATATGAGTCACCAATGTCTTAAAGCTACAATGTCAGGCATGAAATACCTATCAAATGCTTAGCTACGTAATGAGAAAAGAGATAAAAAATAATATATTTTTTCTCTTTCTCCCAACATACCTTTCAAGGCTTTACTGGTCGGCGGCGGGTCTCTACTCCACGGCGGGTCGCCATGTCCAGAGAAGTCGCGTAGCTTCAGGTAGCTGATGGTCAGTCTGATGATGGAGGCCTTGTCCAGCTGGCTGGTGATGGCAGCAGGCAGCGGCAGCATCTTCGCCAGCTCGTAGAACTCATAGTTCTCCTTCCCACGGCGAGATCTCGCTGCATCTCTACTCTTCTCTTTCCGGAGCTCGAGGATGCTGTGGGAGAGAGAGATGGTTAGGCGACTCTTTTGTAACTGTACCTTGGGTAAGAGGTTTGGAGTCTTTTAAGCAGGTAGGTAGGTATGAGGTAGGTATTTATTTATTAGGTACCTTTTCTATAGGTACCTTATACCTACGCACCTATATTATCATTTACCAAAATCAATGTCATAATTATGTCTAAGTAAAAAAATGGTTAAATCTGCTGTAATAAACTTATACCTAATCTTATTACAGGTCCGATTTATTATCATGGTTAGAATTAACATTGATTGAATGACACGCTGCACGCCAATACCGACAATGTCTTTTAACATTTCTAACAGGCTTTTTAGTCTGCCATTTTATTATATCCCTTACTTAATCATTATCTTACTATGAAGCGATATACCTACCTATATGTATCTGTTTATAATAACGATACCTCTACCCTATGAAATCCATAACGGTTCTCTATCGAATGAATTCCAATTTCAAATGTGTAGGTACCATAATCTCATTTCACATTTTCCCCATTTATATTCCTTTTTTAAATCTCGTTCCACAGATTATAAATGCACTAAGTATTCCAGGTGGGAGTGCCGGCCCTCCCTCGCTCCGCCCACGGGCGTGGCCGTTAATGAGTGAACGCTTAATGAGTGTACCAAAGAGTGCCACGTTTATTTTAAACAGGCCATCTGCATATTTGTTATACGGGAATATTTTATACTTAAGTTTGTATTTCGAACGGTATTTGTTGTAGATAAAAAATAGGCGTTGTTCTTGTTAGCACGATTTGTGTTTGGATTTCGAATAATTTTATATTAAAGTAAGATGTTACAATTTTATTGTATGAGGGTTTTTTTTTAGTAAATCTTCTGTCATTACTTTTGACTTCGAACGATAATAAGGTTTTGTAGATCACAAAGTAAAGAAAATGCCTATATCTTGGTGTGGATTTCAAACGATTCAACAGTTTTTGTAGATAAATAGATATTTTCCTCATTATAACACACATCAAACATTAGGATACGATTGTGATTATTTTCACTTATCCCTAGTAATATTATTTGAGTTTCTTTAAAAACTGATCAATGATCGATAAGTTATTAGCAGTCTTACCAAATATTAAATCAATATAAACTTTATGTTTATAACTACAGGGTTGAGAATCTTAATAAAGCCAATCTCATGAAGATAACATTACTTAACATCACCTAACAGAAGGACAACAGTAAATAGCCTTTAACAGGCTTCCATCCTCTAATCCCATAAACCGTTGCTATCACGAAAACGCAAATAGTGCAAGACATGAAACTCGACATTAGGCGACAGTTTTACGGCAGGGGTACTCAAGGCTGAGCGAGCGGGCCGCTGATAGCTTGGTTTACGAGCGGCTCCCGGGAGAACTTTATTGTCACCTGCTACGGATCCTCGTCATCAAATCCGTTGATTGAACGGATACTTACGGATACGGATACTTCCGATGTTGATGATTTGGTTCGGATGGCTTCGATATTGTGTTGGTTTTAATGCTTCTTGTGTCATTTGTGTTGTGACCACTTTTGCTTTAAATTTAGTTTTGACTACAACCCAAGGAAATATCTTTTTTCTAGTAAGTACTAGATTCCTTGAAATAGAGTCACAGATTTGTATCTTGTGTATTATTCATTACAGCCGACTTATTAACCCTTCTCATGTCCAGTCACCAAAACCAGCCTTATACAAATAAATAAAAAACAAAGCCCCTACATAAGATTTTATTCTCATTTAACATCGAACCATGAAAGAGTTCAAACGATAAGAAACTTTAAACCTTATCAAACCGTACGTTACTGTAGCTTAGGGAATAATAACTCTTTATAAAGAAAACCTACCGTGCCGATACAAGATCGAATTTCCAGATAACCTCCGGGCCAGTTAAAGCATAAAACAACGATACAATTGGGCTTGATTTAATGTTTCTCGAGGGTCAGTTTGGGTCCGCATTAAATTGTTTAAAATAAGTTGAGCGGACGAGGGTTGAGATCCCCTGGCTATTACGGCTTGACCACTTTTAAACTGTAGTAAATTATGGAAATCTTATTATTGTGATTAGGTTTTTGAAGCGAATAGATTTGGGACCTGTTTGATTTTAAATGATTTTTGTTGCTATTTTAGATTAAGTTATATAACAAAATTTTGAAATTAGTAACTCTATCAAAACAGGAATATAAGAAGGAATGAAATAGTAAGAATAAGAAAATTATGTTTGCTTTTATTTAAATTTTTTAAACTGCGTAATTCGATAATGTGTATGTTAAAATAACCCTTTTACAAACAAAAAAATGTCACCATATACTTATTCTCTACAAACAACTGTTATAATATACTCATTATTTCATTAGTATTTATCGGAATTCCATGAGAATTAGAAAATATCAGAAATTATTGCTGGCACTCGAAGCATACTAAACTTATATGGGAACATCGCTACTCTACTAACTACTAATTCCTGTTCAGCCATTCACACTCACAATACGTACTTATAACCCTACGACTGCTATGGCATATCAAGAATTATTAAATATTGTATTGTTGCGTCCATTACGCCCTAAAATGATGTGAAGTGGGTTTTATAAGACACTTTTAAGTGTCAATCTTACATGTCACATTTACCGAAAATCCAGACAAAGCATCTTCTTTATATCATATCGTATTATTTAAAAAAAGTTGTTTTGAATAAGTATATCTCAAATGCTGCTAGTAAGTACCTACTAATGTGATGTTGAAATGAAAATTATTCATAATTTATTCTTACAATGCCTTAAACGTTCATGTCCAATTAATTATCTAACCGAAGACATATTTCATGAAACTACTTATTCGACGGTACTGAATGTGATGAGTCCAAAACATTCAAGTAAAAATTATATGCCTGTGCTAACAATGACAATAAATCTTTGTGGTATTGTTTAATTTAATATTAATTTATATTTTCAATTTAATAGCGATAAAATGAAGATAATTTTACACTGTCATTATTATTATGCAGTACGACCCAATTCAACGCATGTAGCTCCCATTTTATTCCCAGATATTATCTATTCATTACTCTGAAAACCAATAAATACATTGATCCGCCACAATGCGCGGCATGTTTGGACTGAGAGCTATTGAAGTGTAAACCTCAAAAGTTCCCAAAGGGTCTTTAAAGACCCCAGTAATTCAAAGGCTTAATACCTCGTCATTTGAAGGGTTAATTCTTGAGGTGTCGACCTTATGTGTCAACAAAGGTGACAGTTAGCAATTTGCAACGATTCCTCATTGTGCGTTTAATCTGTTACCTGATGACATAATCTGTGGACCGAAACGGAAGCGATTGTTATGACGTTTTGCTTGTTAAACGAGGATTATTATGAAGTATCGGCCTCCAACAATATATTAACCAGTGGCAAAGTAATGTATCGTTATTATACATCATAGTTGTAACTTATTAGTTATACTCTAATCACAATCATACTGTCCTTCTCGGAACAGTGAGATGAGATGAGAAGTAAGTTTGATGTGGTAAGAATGGTGCCACTCAGATCTCGTCGGGTTTGTTAACACATACTTTATGAACATTACAGACTAAAAATAATACTGTCCTCAGTTTATTAATGTTATTTAATATCACTATGTTAATACCTTCATATTCATTACAAAAATAAATATAAAAATATAATGTCCGTGTTGAAATTACGTTTCTTTTCCATTAGTGAAAACCGTGTTGTCTTCTAATTAGTATGTAAATTTGACATTTTCATTTGAATTCGGAACAAATATTCGAATATGAAACAAAACATCAAATGATTCGAACACGTTCGGATATGCAATCCCTAGGCAGCATTATGTATAATTAGATCCAAGTACATCGGTACAAGAGCTGTCTGCAACTGTCAGTACAATGTCCCGGGGGACAACTAATTTTCAGGCCGGCAACTCAATTTGTCCCGTACGCATTAACCGTAACAACCGAACACGGTTGCGCACTACACTTTACGACTTCGATTCCTTTGCTTTTTCTCCAAATTCAGCTATTTCAATTTGTAAGGAATTTTCTTTTCCTCAACACTTCAACATGCGTTCAATATAAGGTTGATTTTTGTCCAACATAACTCAGACTTACTGCTTTTTGGACCCGACAGTTACCAATCATCACTGACCGCTCAGTAGCACTGTATTTTTGATTTTGAGCCTTGCTTACTTTACTTAAGGATCAATTTAGGATGTAAATTACTTCTAAGGGTCAAGGCGTTAGTTGTGGGTTCGATTCCCAGGTGTGTAAGACGTACGTGCACACTTAAGGTACTTCTCAGACGGAGGGAGGTCCGTCATAAAAATTGGACAGGACTAAAGCATTGGGGTATCGGGTCTCGAATAACTAGGATTAATGTTTTGACGTAACGCAGCGACCGATGCCATACGTATTTGTGTAACTGTAGGTACATAATTGATATACTATTTTGTTTTTGTATTGCCAGTATTATTAACAAGATAGGATGTTGAAAAAAATAACTAACAATGTTTGTTATTTTTTTAGTGTTATGGGTCAAATCTGGCCATTTGAATCGGAATTACATACTTATGGTAAAGCATACTATAAATTCAAAGTTTGTAATCATTATTTTTTAAGTTCTGACGACAAATTATGACAAGTAATGACTAATAGTACACTTGAGTACCTATGGCTTCAGGTGAAACTCAATGGTCAATAGCACAGTTAATTTATTAATTTCACAACAAAAGCGTTTTTTGTTCATAAGCTTGTTTCTAGTTTAATTATTCAATCAATGAGGTCTCAATTCGTGGATCACCTTCAATAACGCGAAGACTTAACTAAATGGTTGATATTCAGTCATGAAGCAAGGAAGGAACCCGTATGTTTCTGTTCTTCAAATTTTATTTATGTGTACTTAGTACATAGAGTTAGATTTAAATTACAAAAAACACAACTCAAATTCTAACAAGCAAACTGGGAAAGCATGTACTAACCGCTCAGGAATGTCAACGTGTCTACGCCGTAATCTATGATAATGATATGCGTCTACTGCAAATTCTTAGACGCGCACATAAAATTTCCGTTCTACAAAGTTTCAAAGAAACTCCAATGTATGCAATGGACTATTCGAGCGGACTAAACTTCTCAAAGAGATATTCACACCCTCGTCGGCTAGTTTTCTTTAAAAGCGTGGACATCTGAACCCTTGGAGTTTAGTCAACCGTAGTCCCTGGGGTCTATCCGACCCCACGGTCACTTGGAGTCGGTAAATCGACTACATTTGCACTTTTGTATAGAATTACTTGAACATTTTCAGTGTAAAGTATCCGTTTGAGCTTTATATCAGCAGGTATTTTTGTGTGAGGAAATTTTACTTTTTTATATTGAGCTTTTGGCATAACAACAAAACATGATACTATAGCGAGTTTAATTTGGTTTTCATAAGTTTATCGGCATTAAAAACCAATTATAATTTGTTTAAAGTATATTTTCAATTCCAAAATGAAATTGTATCATTTTACTTTTCTAATTAACGGACCACTTTAGGGTTAACAAAACGCTTTATTCGATGAAATAACAAACAAATTTCATTAGCAAAGTCTTCATACAATTGTGTCTAATACGAATCATCGTATGAAACACAATAGACCATCGGCACCTATTAACTAAACGATCAAACGTTATTTATTCTCGGGGCATAAAATAAATACACATCGAGGGGCGCTGATATTTGACGTCGGAAATGAAAATGTCACCGGCTTATTACGCCTCAGGATTATTGGTATAACCAACGATTATTTTCACAGATAATCTATGACAGTAATGTCATAATGAAGGCGGCCATCTTTGATTGCTGACAACGGCGCTTGATTACGTATTCTTAAGGCAATATAGACATTCTAATGACCGTTTGGTAAGGAATGATTGAAGCCTTGAGTTATACGATATTGCAGGTATGAAGAATGTGTGAATTTACGATTATTATCGTTAATAAGATACGTCATGAGATTTTGCAGAGCACTGATAAATTTTAAATAAATAAGTAGGATTGATGTTTAATTTTTGAGGGTCATATTAGGTCCGCATACTTATACTACAAAGTTTTTGTACCCAGTAATAATAACAAAAAGATAAAAAAACACACTTTACCTTTAATTTTTCTATCTACGTTAGACTGTAAAAACCACTAGGGCCAGCAGCAACTGCTTATCAAAAAAAAGAAAAAAAGTGTTTTCAATACATTCATTCAATACATAATTAATATACTTCAAGAAGTATTAACGACATTAGCACAAAGTCCCGAAAATTAATCCGATTTATATTTTTTCAACAAAAAACAGGTAAAACTGCGTCCATCACGACGTGGGAGTCGTGCAGGTAATTCGAAAACTAAATGTCCGCGTGTCAAAGTAAAGGTCACGAGAGCGCTCTACTAGTGATGTCAAACGAGGTACATCACTGGGTGTTAAGAAAAGGTGTACACTATAGTACGCGTGAGTGTTATTGATACTAATAAAATATTTGTTAAATACCTAATATCAACTAATATTCATAACACCTAATATTAGAACCTAATACCTTAAAATCAAGACTGAAATGATTTTAATTACTTTTATTTCAATTGCAATATTTGTTGGCTTTTTGGTAGTTTGGTAGATACGTATAGTTTGGGTCTTGTATGCTGAATTAGAACTATTTCTTATGTTCCGATGACAATTCTTTTTTGATAAGCATTTCTTAAATAGTTCCAATACTGTATTTAAGACGGGTCCGAGACGAGCTAACTCCACTGTTATGATCTACAGAGTTATTTTTTTTTAACATGCACCTTCATTATTTTTTTAACTATTAACTTATAATTATTGTCGTACATCGCATTAATGATATCCTCGTTTATTAAATATCAAACTGTCTCCGTAAATTGTTGCCAGGCATCAAGACTACCAGATCTTCGTATACCTAAATAATAAGGAGGGTTTCGTCTCCCGGGACGGACATCACTACACCCGAGATGAGTTCAATATGACTCGGCGTTTTGGCCGGAGAGGACTCTCCTACACAATTAGTCATAGACGTAACGCGAAGGTGTTAAACATTTTAAATGTTATTTGAATAACAATCAAATGAGTTGATTAAATCAATTGAATTGATTAACTTTATCGGGCTTGATCAATCATAAACTGGACATAGGTATTTCATTATAATTTTAAGAAAAGTTGTGCAGACAGTTTCCTGTGGTAACAGAAAATAAATACTGTAATATTAATATTCATATTATGATAAAATAAATCTTTAATATCCCTTAGTCATTTTATCATATTACCAAGATCAATATTTTACGCATCTCACACAACACACATTCATTCCTACATTTTTTTTACTAGATTTTACTATTAATTACAAGAAGTCACCTGTACCTTGTAGCTGCTTCATAAAGCCACGCCTTATACGTTTTATGAATAAATTCGTCAACAATAGTTCAAGTACAGTTAACGAGTGATGACGTAATGTCTAAGATGACCCTGATAGAGACACACAGAACGTAATAACGTCTTGCCAACAAGTTATAGCTGCAACTATAATAACCCTAAACTTGCTACATAATAAGCTAGATAAGGAATGGATGCCAGTTGTCCATTCATGAGGCGGAAATAAAACTAAAACCGGACAGAAAGGAATTGTCAGGTCACGCGCTAAGGGTTAAGTAGCTGTGATCGAGTTTAATTGTTAACTTATGAATCGTAAGTATCCGCAGTATTCCTTGATAAGCCACATTAAGGTATTCCATGGAATTTTCATAAATTCCATCATAAATACCATGGAAAATAGACGTGAGTCTATCAGCATTGATGGAGAACTAAACAGTCCTAACGAAAATAGGTATATGACAACTGTTATAGCTACGGCACCCTCATACCCTACATGAATTTTTATAACTTTAAAGTTTTTAAGCCCAATATAAAACCGACACCGTTATTTAAGTGTCAAGGGCGACTAAGTAAAAATAGGCCAGTCCTCAATATACAAATCGTGTAGTAAACACGAGGATTTACCTTAAAATCCTGTATACCTTTAATGGTTATATTCTTGTGTTATAAAAGTTTTATCACTTGCTTACTTTTCATTATACGCCCAGTGTTCCGTTTGGTACAAAAACCTGGACAAAAATAAATAAAGCAAACTGCCCCGTCCGCTCAGTCTCCTGGGACTAACGATTTGCGCGCTCGCCAAATTGCCGGTCTTTAGACGGACTTTAATAATCACGTCATATCCAATTTTCCTTTGAAACGCACCCCGAATACAAATGGGGTGTGAAGACGTTTATTGAATGCAGTAAGACACATATGACCAACACGTTTAGTCTGCTAATTACCCACCGGAACAATTGCTTACCAGTTGGCTCAAATCCAAAAATAGTTAAGCAAATTGTTTCAAATGTCTAGACTTCACTGATTGTCTGTGTAATCCTTGCAGTACCTAAATACGATAATCTATTTTCAATACCAAATAATTTTGATATAATGTTGATGTTATTAATATAACCCACTGGTTTTTTAATCGACATGTGTAAATAACTTATATTTTTACACCCTAAAGTTATTTTTTGTAAAGTTAAGTTTAATTTTTGTGGTCAATAAAACGTTAGGTACGTAAAAAGTACAAGTTTAGTATTAAGTTGAACAACGGAATTATTGTATTGCCCTCAATATTTACAATACGAAATCCACAATTAAAAAGAAATTAATAAAATCATCACAACTTTTAACCCAACACAATATCAAACGACTTGCATGTCTCACCTTCCATAAACAATTTCGAAACCGAATTATCGAGATCGAATAAAAAGCGTCATTTAATTTGTATAGACGTTGTCGTCGACGCAAAAAATTAGATTCAAAATAGTATTCGACTAGATGATACGGCAGACTTACACGCCACTGGGCAGTGATCCCGGGCTGGGACAAAAAATGACCAATCTACTCGACGCGTCGATACGGCCATGACTAATGGTCGTCGGCCGGTTACCAAATTGCCTGCCAAAATCGTAGCGAAACTGGAAAATTGTTTCATTCATAAGCAATAGCCGGGATTTGCTCTGGATGGCTCGCTGATGAATAAAATAACAGTCCCCTACCACGTGATGGTTTTGGATGCACGAATGCTTGTATTATCGGATCAGTTTCGATTGTATTACGGCATTGTGCGCTGTTTAGATGATACTATATTTTAGAGGGTTTTAAAGTATAGCTTTTTATGTAAATAGAAAATCGAATAGGTACTTAATCTATCTTAGAAATGTTACGTCGATATCGAAAGTATTAACGATAAATATATAATTGTTTTACACCTATATATATGAATCCAATCCATAATTAGATACTCGTAATTTAGCAGCAGTCTATCTTACATAGGTACTACGTAATTTTCTCACTTTAATAACGCAATACAAATCCTGTAATCTAAATTATTTCCAAATTTGTATTTCACTGAGTTGCTTGAGAGTAATTTAATAAATCTACTTTGTCAGAACATTCAACCAAGGTGCTCTTATTTGAATGTTTAACTGTGCGTCGCATATTTAGGAGTAGAAAAGAAATACTTTAGTATACACGTCTAAACAGATAAACTAGTCCCGATAAAATTAGCAATACAAAGAGAAATGTCGGCACCGTTCGCAGCCAATGAAAGGAGAGGAAAATAATAGTTATTTGCAATAATCGACTGAAGGGAGGCTGATTGCGGCCCGGGGCCGGGAATTTTTACCGTAGTTTAGTCTGGCAACTCTCTCCAATATTCACTCTACTGCAATTTCATTTAGCTTTAAAACTATTTGTTAATACGTCTGTGTGAAAATTGAAATATGATTCAATTTACGTCTTGATAAAAAACAGTTAATCGATGTCAGATTTACAATTGAATTAATTAAACATAACTATAAAAAACTATATTTGCGTGGTACACATGAAAATTCACAAACATTGTCTCAAGTATTCGAATATATTCGAACATTTCCACGAATAAACAATCATAAATATGCAACCCGGATATAATTATTATAATTAAAGGAATAACACTACACATTCATAGAGCCAATTTAAGATTCCCTATGCAGTGGGTGCGAAACATCAACACTAAACTCATCAATGAAATTGCTACTTCGCTGAGAATCAAACCCTACACTTTAAATATGGTAACCAATCCGCCACACGAATTTATCGATAGATATGGAACTGCGGACCTCACTCAGAGTAAGAATCATACCAGATTAAATAATTCTACTCCTTACCCTCGGATCAATCATCCCTATTCAACCCTAAAAGAAGAATTAAAACAACAGGGGCCAGCACAAATGTCGTTTGATGAGGTAAAGGGGGAAATAATGCATCATTTTCGGACCACTTGTCCCGCAGTTAATCCGGACTGACCGGGCTAGTGATCGATTGTTGTCACCCTACTGGCCGGTGTATTGGAATGTCTATTAAAGTGTAGGAGAAAAATATACAACTAGTTTCTGCCCGCGGCTTCGCCTGCGTGGAATTTGACCGATCCTGTCGGATTTCCGGGATAAAAACTATCCTATGTGTTAATCCAAGTGATCCTCTACGTGGAGGCCAGATTTCATGAAAACCGGTTCGGCAGTTTTTGCGTGAAGGAATAACAAACAAACAAACATACAAACTTTCGCATTCATTATATTGAAAGGTTGAAAGGCGGTAGGTATAAAATACCAATCGAATTTTAAAATTACATATTTT
>DWKA01000400.1:0-17449 GCA_018249155.1 Panoquina ocola ocola
TTCATAGTGACGCACGACGTTGCACTATGACATCGCATCGCAGCATAGTACGAGCGATGGCAATAGGACAGCGCCTTTTACACGCGAATTAAAAATGTAGAACGTTATTTCAATGAGAAAATAATAATTTGGTACGTTTCCTTTGCAGTTTTTCACGGCAACATTTGGCATAGAGGCTACACTTAAACTAATAGCAATGAGTCCAAAGTACTATTTTCAAGAAGGTTGGAATATTTTTGACTTTATCATCGTGGCCTTATCGTTGTTGGAGTTGGGGCTTGAAGGTGTTCAGGGTTTGTCTGTATTGCGTTCCTTTCGACTGGTAAGTTTCAATCATTTTATTAATTAAATACGAATAATTTAAGTGTATTTACTCTGAATTACTACACTTACGTTAAATGACTAATACATACTCGTACATCTAACACAGCTAATTAAGATATCGTGGACTCTATGAGGTATAATGTATTTATTTGATACAAACTGCTTTCACAATACATTCACGTTGTATACGTAGCTACACACACCACAGTTAACAATAATGTATTTATGTGTAATGGATATTTTCAGCTGCGTGTATTTAAACTGGCCAAGTCTTGGCCGGCGCTAAACCTTATTATCTCCATAATGGGTAGGACGGTGGGAGCTTTAGGGAACTTGACCTTTGTACTTTGCATCATTATATTCATATTCGCTGTGATGGGAATGCAGTTGTTTGGGAAAAACTACACAGGTTCTATTTGAAAGAAAATATAGCATCTCTAAGATATTAAGGCTTGTGATTTATCAGCTTTCCACTCCCGAATATCTTACACAGGGCTTTGATTGATTATTTCATGGTGGACCGTGGTCCTCGCTGGCTTTATAACACGGTGCCCCCGTCGCTCGGGCGGCCCGAGACTAACACGTTATAAGGCTAACCACGCAGCTTACGATCATAAACTAAGCTTTGCATCAAGTAACATAGATTGACATGCAGCTTTGCTTTGAAGGGTATTTCGCATCAGGTCGATCGCTGATGGGATCTATGTCGTTGCGTCCGGGCGTCCCGTATGGGCGGCGGGCCAGGCGTCAACATAAATATACATGTCAAAAATATACTCTATATACAACAATTTTACATAAACGATGCAAAAGCTCTCACAAAGTTAAAGTTAAACATATATCCCACTCATACAGAAATAAATCAATCAATGCACATTTTGTTATAGGTTACTCAAGCACACATTTGCTAATTTTAGTACTTATACGAGCAGATCTAGAATCACTCTTGTTACTGTTATCGATAGAACCATTGTGTGACCCCTCCCCGACACGTTTGTTGTGCGATAGTGTATACTGTATAGCATAGACTCTAGCGAGTACGTCGATCCGATAGTATGAGTGATTTTGGATCCTAGAGGAGGGCGCCGCCCGCGCCGTAGCATAGGTGACGCGCCGGTAAGAGAGCTTGTGTGACGCCTTGTTTCACAATTTGTACTTGCAGCTTCGAGTATTCAAATTGGCAAAGTCATGGCCGACACTTAATTTACTCATCTCTATAATGGGTAGGACGATGGGTGCCTTGGGCAACCTGACCTTCGTATTGTGCATCATTATTTTCATATTTGCCGTGATGGGTATGCAACTATTCGGGAAAAATTACGTGGGTAAGTGGAATTGGTGGGCTGGTGTTGCATGTTCGTTGGTGTCTGATTGGAAGTTAATGTTCGGCGGCCGGCTCGGTCCGACGGTGAATTTATTTTTCGTTTAACTTATTCGATTAACGCAAGTCCTGCTCGCATTTTGGCGGGACATAAAGCTAGAAGAGTTCGTAGTCAAGAGTTCAATAGCTAGCAGAGTATCTGGAAACGTTTGAATATTTAATCGAGAAATGAATTTTAGAAAACGTAGCAAGTTTTTATAGTAACGCCAAATGCCTTGTATGCGATCAAGACAAGATATACAACATTTTTAAGACATATTATGTATAAAATACATTCACTGACAAATTGTGGAACGTAAACAATTATCATACATACGTTTTCAGTAACATTATAAGATGTTGGTTCCACACTTTTGTGGTCAGCTCCAAACGAGTGCAGAAGCAGTATAATCAACAAATAAACACAGCTGCAGTTGTCGCATAAAGTTACATGCTACAACAGCTATCGTAAAATGTTAAATTAAAATCAATTGTCAACGCCTTAAGTCTTGAATAAACTGGTTCAAAACTTGAGTGTCACGTTGCAATGCCATGGCGGTGGCGGCTGTGGTCGCCTCGCGCGGAGCTGGCCGGGCTGGGCCTGCCGTCTCGTTCAAATAGTGACCATTGTGTTGATGTGCGTCACAGTTATGCTCATGTCCGTTAGCCGATTGGCAAGAATCGATGTTACCCTTCCAAGTGAGCCTTATACCCTACAGTTTGTTACAGTAAATACAAGATTCAAAGCCCCCGCAAGGCGCCTCACTTGTGAAACAATTTTATACTGCTTTTCTGACTTTGACTTTTCCCTTTTAGTTAACAAAAAATAATTTTCAGTAAATATTACTTACATCTGATAGAATATCAGCAGAATTTTCTCATCAGTAAACTTTCTTGTTTTAACGAAGTATCTGCAACTGCATGTTCATTGTGTTATGTCTTTATATTATTTAGTTTATAACAATTGTCGTATTTTACAGGTATTTAGAAAAGCATGTAGTGGTCATAGATTGAAATATTTATTTCATTGTGTATATAATTTATTTGGTTGTGGGGATTTCGTAGTAATAAACAAAAACTATTTTTTTTTATTTCATCGATAATACTAATGGAATGGAGAAATATATGTGATTTTATATACTTACTTCAATTATATTGTTCTACTGCATGGATCTCAACGATATCAATGAATTCTACTTACAATAATCAATTTATAATGATCAATAGTTATTTTCCGCTTTAACTAGTTAAAGAGAATATAGGTCTCTCCCGAAATCCCTGCCACTTGCTATGAAAACCTTATTATTGCTTTACTTATGCATGTTAGTATAATAAGATGTGCGCTTTTTTATTTTTATTCGCATATAATGGTATCAAAATTTATTGGTACCATGCTAAAACCTTTATTGATATTCAAATATATTAATCTATAAGCATAATCCGGTTCTGTAAAGTATTTACAAAAGCGCACATAATAATGTTCTATGTATTTTTAATTGTAATTTTACAAATAATGAAAGTATTTATTTTCAATGTATTAAGAAATCAAAATTGCTAGTTAAACTTAAAATAAATATGAGATGCTTTGAAAGTATTAAACGGTACTCATAAGACCAAATAATGAATGTTTAAATTGTAAAAGTATATCCTAATATCTGCTAGTAATATCCAATTTTGTTTTAATTGTAATTTAATCTCAACAATGTGTATATTGATTGTGTATTTTTGCGTGCATATACAGATTATGTGGATCGGTTTCCCGACGGCGACCTTCCTCGGTGGAATTTCACAGACTTCATGCACAGTTTCATGATAGTGTTTCGAGTACTCTGTGGAGAATGGATTGAGAGTATGTGGGACTGCATGCTTGTCGGAGATGTCTCGTGCATTCCCTTCTTTTTGGCCACCGTCGTCATTGGCAATCTTGTGGTTAGTATATCAAGGTCATTCAACTAGGAGTAGAGTATGTATGTAGTAGTGCGAGAGTCCCTTCAGGTCTGAAGCTTTGTGCTTAGCTTTTGTTTCGACTCTACAAATGTGTGACTTTTAAGTAATAATATTGCGCATCTAAACTATCTTTAAAGTTATTTATTAAAAATATACAGATATATTTAAAAGTATATGTAACATTTTAGGTACTTAACCTTTTCTTGGCCCTGTTACTGTCAAATTTCGGATCATCGAGTTTGTCGTCACCAACTGCTGACCAGGACACCAACAAGATAGCGGAGGCCTTCAACAGGATATCGAGGTTTATAGACTGGGTGAAGCGAAACGTGGCTGATATTCTCAAACTGGTGAAAAACAAGCTGACCAATCAGATCGCCATCCACGCGCCCGGTAAGAAGTGTGTCGGACTGTTGTTGTGGCATGTTTGTGCCTGCTCTGTCGTGCGATGTTGCCAGTTTCCCCCTACTAATTACCTGTCTAACTATCTACTACATCTCTCTTATTATGGTACGTGCTGTTACATATCATATGCAGTTATTCTTGTCCTCGTTGCAAGGATTGTAGCTCATGGTACATTTAGCTACGCCTACAATCTATGCAAATGGATTAACATTGGTGTATGATATGTATATGTACCATGTACTGAAATGAGAGTATGGTGATTTAAATTATTTAAAATTTAAATACGTATATAACACTCTGGTTGAATAACATTATCTTACTGTCACCGAATGTCCTGTGTTAAAGATGGAAAGTGCAATAAAATTTAACATTCCCATGGGATGTTATAAGATCATGCAACAGAGGAAACTTAGTGTAGGTACTATAAAGTACCTACGAGTATTAACAAATGAACTTCATTTTATTCTCTCGGGCTGTTTGTTGGGTGACTTTGAGAAACGTCAAGTGTTATTAAAAGATCATAAGACATTATGTCGCCAAATAAAATTAACCTGTTTACAATAAGATTCCCTCGAAGAGAGTTTTTAGAATTACAAGCTCTCTGATACATCATATTACGAAAAAAGTTTAATAAAATATAGTAATATCTGTATTTTTCACTTATTTAATTCCCAATAAAATTTTCTGTCGCTCTAATTGTTGTGTGAATATAGCATGGTGTTGAAATATAACATTGATGTAGCATGACGTTTGTGTGTGTGTGTTTACCGTGTTACCAGTACTGTTTGTACGCTGTCCGTTGCTTGTACCCTAGCAATCAAGTGTAGAAGTCGAAGACCCGTCGTGTGTTCAATTTGATCCCATTGATACTTTAGCTCCTTCCGTTGTACTCATACATTCATTAGGTAAAACCTGTTGTAGCTTATGTGACATTTTCACGTTAAGATGTATAATGCTTGATGTATATTGCTGTTACGCTTTGTGTGTTGTGTTCACTGATCTTTGTACCATGAATATACTGGATGAGGGATGTAACTTTTAATATACACGTATGACCAATCGATGCAGCGTCAACGCCAACGTGCGAAGTTTCCTGAATAAGTATCGTTCTTATCTATGTTTTGTCTTTTATATTTCATGCAAAGAATTACATTTTATATCTTTTAAACATTTGCGAAATTGTTAGGTATTAAAATGTTATTTAAATTGATTGGTGAAGTGATATATTTTATCTCTGGATAGTATTATAATAAAGTAAATATAGTACCTACTATGTTTTAATTAGGTACGAGTTCCCGTTATTATCATAATAATAGACCTATTATAGTAAAAGGAACTCACGTAATAAAATCTACATACCTAAATACTTTGGACTGTAGCCAAAGCCTTAGCTACGCTATGAACGAAACGATGTTAGCTTTGTTGTAAAAAATCCTAGCGGTGCCAAAATGACACGAAAATAGTCGTTCTACTTACATGAAAATGTTATCGTCATAGAATGTCCAGTGTATTAATATTATAAAGATCAGTGGTTGTCTTTGTGCATGTATGTATTATATTTGTACCTCTTATTAAAATACTACTTAAGTGTTATTATAATATATTTATGTCGACGAAAAAAACTGAAATGCCGTAACCCAGAATGCACGAATTTTTTAAAACAGCCTTACTTACAAGACTTTAGAAAAAGATATATTGAATCTATGAGATTATTCAAAATATGTGGAGTTGCACTATTCAAAGCAGACTTTTTTTATTGCGTATATTAAATCTTGATTAAATACATGAACATAACTGACGTTTGTCTGGGTTGCTACATTATCGCTTTTTTGTGTCCAATTATTAAGTTATAAGTAGTAATCTACTTTCATAATTTACTGTTTACGGAAGTATTCTATAGAATATCATCCGCCCTATAGCTCATATTATTGTTGTAGTAAAACTATAATTATTTGCGAGGAGAATATTTCGCTTCGTAAATTCTAATCATTAATGTGATATTATATAATATTTTAGATTTTACATTAATATCTAACTCACCTCTTTAACTCTTTGATATAAAACATTTATTCTAATTTAGATTTAGGTATTTCTAAGTTCGCTCGTTGCTGTCGTAATTAGGTAGGTACTTAATCTGGTTTCGAATAGAAATTGAGGTATATTTTTGAGTATACAGAAATCATATTCATAGGTGCGCAGGATTTTTATATGAATTGATTCCCCCATCCCCTTTCTACCATTGAACGTTCCGGCGCTCGGCGGGCTACCATCTTTGGCTCGACTTTGGCTCGTCATTTACTATGTGTACTGCAAAGGAACAGAATAAATTTCCCGCATCAGTATTTCCGTGCGATTATAACATCGGTGGAATCAAGACAAGATTGATTAAGCAATTACTGAGTTGATGTGTTTTACAACTTAGGACCTCAGCACCACTTACCATCAGGTGGGATTAAGGTCACGCATTGCCTTATAGTTTATAAAAAAAATAACAAATAAATCAAGAAAGGCGTATAAAGAATGCTTGTTCAGGGCATGTATTGATTTGACGATTCATTTGGTGTTGCTCATGGTAATAAGCGACGTATGTAGATCACTGGTCTTACCATTAGTAGATCTATCTGCTAGTAGACAAGTAGTTAGCAAATCAAATTTGCTCCTCCCTTGATCAGAAGCTGAGTACAATGACTCGGTGCTCTATAAAAGTTAAAAAACAAGTTTAAGTGACATATTTGCAGACATTCGGTTTTTCTTCCGCACTTTCACCGCCCACAACTTTTAAGCAACTCACAGACAGATAGTAGGATGGATATTGCATATTTTTAAATTTTAATAATTTATTTAAATAATTTGGTGGGTTTGATATTGTACTAAATTATGAATTTAAGATATCAACGAGCGTTCTTACATTCATAAGCGAAATATTCTTTTGTCCATTTACAAAGTTTAGGATTTTACTGTGTGATATTATTTTAAATTTTAATACTTTAATAATAAATCTGTGGTAAACGTTAGTAATTTCTATTAATATTAAGAATAATACATATCCATAAACAACATTCGAACAATACATATTACATGGAGCCCGTAACGTAAGTCTTACCAGTTTTTACTTTAACATGAGTTGTGTCGTATGATGGAAGGTTTTGTAATCAAATTCCTAAACGAATTCGTCCTGGTCTGATTTCTATGCTTGGGTGCTGGTGGCGACGGAACGGACCTACCGTACGTAGGCTTAAAGGCGGCTTTGTGCGGCCGCTGTGTCTCCTCAGAGCGAGTCGACAACGAACTGGAGCTAGGAACAGACTTGGACGACGGAGTACTGTACAAGGACAAGAAACTAAAAGATCAGGTCGAAGTGGCCATCGGCGACGGAATGGAGTTCACGATACCTGGTAGGAAGACTTTAATTAATACCTTCTTCAGATCCTTGTAGGGTGTCCCAGTATTAATTGAACTCTTCTATTTTATCAGGAGACAATAAATACAAAAAGGGTAAAATTCTTATGAACAATATCAATGCAATAACAGACAACCACACAGATAACAGAATAAACTGTGAACTTAATCACCATGGATATCCCATTCAGGTAATGCTTTGAGCCGTTTTTTTTAATCTAAAGTATAAGTTCGTATTATGGAGTGTAAAAATCCTAAGCGAGTAACACGCGAGTAAATTTCGTAAGATAATAAGATAATAATAATAATTAATATTTATATTAAGTTAGCATTGTTTTCCAGGATGATGATACAATAAGTCAAAAGTCGTACGGTAGTCATAAGATAAGATCATTTAAAGATGAAAGTCATAAAAACTCTGCGGATACGATCGATGGCGAGGAAAAGAAAGATGCCAGCAAAGAAGAATTAGGTTTAGAGGAAGGTAATTAAGGCATATATAACATGTAATATTTTATTAGAACCAAGTACTATAACTTCAGTACTAACTGTCATTATATCTGTTGATATTTCAGAAATGGCTGAAGAAGAAGAGGATAAATTAGATGGTCTTGGGAAACATGATATCATAGCAGCTGCTGATGAGGATGTGGTTGACGATACGCCAGCTGACTGCTGTCCTGAACCCTGTTACGCACGCTTCCCCTTCCTGGCTGGTGATGACGAATCTCCCTTCTGGCAGGGATGGGCCATGCTCAGACTCAAAACCTTCCGATTAATAGAAAACACTTATTTTGAAACGGCTGTGATTACTATGATCTTACTCAGTAGTTTGGCTCTGGTATGTATGAGATATAAAGCAACGTAACCATGAAAGTAGCGTAAAATATAAAACTAATCCAATGTTGTATTTTCAGGCATTAGAAGATGTACATCTGCCACACAGGCCCATTCTACAAGATATTTTATATTACATGGATCGTATTTTTACCGTCATATTCTTCATAGAGATGTTGATCAAGTGGCTTGCTCTTGGCTTCCAAAAATATTTCACGAATGCATGGTGCTGGCTGGATTTTATCATTGTCATGGTAACAATTTTTTTTTATAATTTATTTAATTCCTTAAATATTACGATACATCATCTCTATAAACCCATAAAGTTAGTTACTTACATGAAATCATTGAATTTGTTTACAATAAATGTCTCTATAAAAATCACTTTCGAAAGTGAATAGTTAATTTTAAATAGAGATTTCCTAAGAATTTATGAATGGTGTAAAATTAGTTGTCGCTCGTAAACCACGGAGCCGTGATGGCGGGTGCGGACGACATCCCAGCGTTCCGATCGATGCGTACGTTGCGTGCCCTGCGACCACTCCGCGCGGTATCAAGATGGGAGGGCATGCGCGTGAGTACGCGCCCGCACTACTTGTGGACTGTGGTGCTGTTGTGGCGACCAGTTGTGTTGCCCATCGATGACAATAAATCGAGTGCTAAATAAGATGATATTAAAAAAAACGAGCTGCACTCTTCTGAAAATCGATACGCTATAAGAAAAGATGAATTAATAAAAGCGCATAACAACTTTCAAACATCGATTTCGGCGACTTTTAACGAAGATAAATTCGGACCAATCGATGGGCAACGTGACCATATAAAGCTTTGACTGTTCGATGTCATTGCAGTGGTGGCTACGAGCGATGTGCGCTGTTGCCCCGAGATATCGATGTCGTTTTGTTCTGTTTGTGGATATTGCTTCTATGTCTCTTTAACCTACACTTCCTTTAGCTATCTTATTGTGTACGACCGGAACCACATGAGACTTTTCTGTCCCGTCACTGTTAACGTGCATGTAAGAAAGACTATCCTGCGCTATTTGTAATCTTGGTGAGTGCTGCTTTTAAACTTGTCTATTATGCAAGTGTAATTAATATTTTATACTCCTAAAGTGAAAACAACACAAACTTCGTTGAATGCTATCGATGTTCTTAATTACTTAACGCTATTTTTGTGAAATATATATTATATTTGAATGTTTAGAATGACATCAGAGAATTCTTCCACTTTTAATGAATTCTTTGGTGTATATAATATAACCTTAGGTATTTCATTTATAAATATTAGTAGTGTATTGTTTCACAATAGGTATTTTAGGTGGTTGGTCGTTTCTTCCTCTGACACTAGTCATATATCCTATTGATAAAAACAGAAAGGTCGATATTATTCTTCTAAATAGCAATTTCCAGTACATACTTACCTACTGTATTGACTTTCAGGTGATAATCTTCAATGTTAAATCTCGTGACACATCAAGTATCTGCTGTTTTTAAGTTTGTAATGTATTTATCTCAGTGTTTGACTGTTAATTTCATCAGGTCTCGCTTATAAACTTCGTAGCGGCGCTTTGTGGCGCCGGAGGCATCCAAGCGTTCAAAACGATGAGAACGCTCCGCGCGCTCCGACCGCTCAGAGCCATGAGCCGCATGCAGGGCATGAGGGTACGTAGCCCTGCCGAGCCCGCAACTGCTCCACACTCACACACATTGTATCTCTACATTCCCACTCCATTCTCTCATAAACAACATTTATTAACAACTCTCTCAATCGCCCCCTTCTTTGTTGTTACAACTCATTTATTTTCCAAATTTATTAACACTCATTGACGCTAGTCGATTATTAAATAATATCTATTAGTGAATCATTTTGAAGACTTCGGTGGCACCCATGAATGGCTTAGTATCATCACAAGTATACGTTCTCTCTAAATGCAGTTGGAACAGGTTCATATTGGCAGAAAATCATTGTTATGTTTGGTCTTCTTTTCTATTGGATTTTTAGCTAGATTAGTGACTCATTTTAGCTATCTGGAATGTAATTTTAGACTTGCACTTTAGATTTATCTTCTTGCATCTACACGGTAAGATCTGTTCAAGAGTGGCATGTTTAGTTTTAGTAGCATATTGGATTTAGGCAGTCAATTACGAATGGTGAGTCACAATTAATTGTACCAGCTTTAAATATACTCGTATTATTTGTGTAGCTAGATGAAGCTTCATGTAATAGTTTTTGCATGGATGTATGTGATATAATAGTGATGCCTGCTACATATTATTCATAGTTCCTAGAATATTCTTAATATATAATATTGTATTCCTCAACATTATAATTAAAAATGCCAATTTGTCAAAGCCATACATTGTTTAGTCATTTTTTTGCAATATTATAAAATTGATATCACATTGTATACGTAGGCATTACATGAGTTCCATCGTAAAGTAATCACGAATCAAAAGGCTTTAAATTCTACATAGAATTAAAAAAAATCACAAAACTTTTATTTCTATTTTCATTCCTGTTAATTCATTCTACGATTATTACTAGGTGGTCGTTAACGCGTTGGTTCAAGCCATACCTTCTATCTTCAACGTGTTGCTTGTGTGTCTCATCTTTTGGCTTATCTTCGCCATTATGGGTGTCCAACTGTTCGCTGGAAAATATTTTAAGGTTAGTGACAATATTTATCTTTAATATAATTTAAATTATGGCACAAAGTTTTCAGTACTCATATAAATTGTATATTTACAGTGCGTAGATATGAATCACACAACCCTCAGTCATGAAATTATACCAGATCGAAATGCGTGTATTTTGGAGAACTACACATGGGAAAACTCACCGATGAATTTTGATCACGTTGGCAAGGCGTACTTGTGTCTATTTCAAGTTGCTACCTTCAAAGGATGGATTCAGATAATGAATGACGCAATTGATTCTCGAGAGGTTCGTACTCGAATACATTCACGGTCAAATCCACCGTAACATAACTTGTCGTTGGTTTTAATGAAATATTTCAATGTTTCAGGTTGGAAGACAACCGATCCGAGAAACAAATATCTACATGTATTTGTATTTCGTGTTCTTCATCATCTTTGGATCTTTTTTCACTCTTAACCTATTCATCGGTGTGATCATCGACAACTTTAACGAGCAGAAGAAAAAAGCAGGTGGAAGTCTGGAGATGTTCATGACTGAAGATCAGAAAAAGTATTACAATGCTATGAAAAAAATGGGTTCTAAGAAGCCATTGAAAGCCATTCCAAGACCTAAAGTGAGTCGTCTACTTTATAACTTACCTAACGTCAAATATACTTAAAGATCATTCCCATAACTATATCCATTAACTTCCCCTAATTATCCTTAAGTACCATTTCTCTATCATAAAGATTTTACTTGAATATGCTTTTTCTTACATAATATATTATTTTTTATATATTTTTTCCAGTGGCGACCTCAAGCAATCGTATTTGAGATAGTGACGGACAAGAAGTTCGACATGATTATCATGTTGTTCATCGGACTGAACATGTTGACCATGACTCTCGACCACTATCAACAGTCGGAGACATTTAGTACCGTCCTCGATTATCTCAACATGATATTTATCGTGATATTTAGTTCCGAGTGCCTCCTAAAAATATTCGCCTTACGATATCACTACTTCGTCGAGCCGTGGAATCTGTTCGACTTTGTCGTGGTCATGTTCTCAATTCTAAGTAAGTTTGAAGGCACCAAGTTCATAAATGAATACTATTGTTTCTTTTATATTCACAATTCCTTATTATATTCATTTTACAGGTTTGGTGCTAAGCGATATCATAGAGAAATATTTCGTATCACCAACTCTATTGAGAGTAGTAAGAGTAGCAAAAGTAGGTCGAGTGCTTCGACTCGTCAAAGGTGCAAAGGGTATTCGGACGCTGTTGTTCGCATTGGCCATGTCACTGCCAGCTCTCTTCAATATCTGCCTGTTGTTATTCCTGGTTATGTTTATCTTCGCCATATTTGGAATGTCGTTTTTCATGCACGTCAAAGATAAAGGTGGCCTTGACGATGTGTATAATTTTAAGACCTTCGTGCAGAGCATGATACTACTATTTCAGGTAACATTTTTTTTATACTTTTTTCCTTAGTTTATAAATATTCCTAGACACTTGAGTCCACAAAACGCCTTGGCGACATTGAGAGAATATGAGTATGATGATAATTTACCATTTCATGGTCCGTTTTTACGAGCCTATTAGCGTAGAACAGAAACACGTTGCAATATTTTATTATGATAGCCGTAGTTTAACAAGTTCTTTTATTAACATTGTACTGTGATAGATGTCGACGTCTGCGGGTTGGGACGGTGTATTGGACGGTATAATAAACGAGGAGGAGTGCGACCTGCCGGACAACGAGCGCGGCTCGCCCGGCAACTGCGGCTCGGCCACCATCGGCATCACCTACCTGCTGTCCTACCTCGTCATCTCCTTCCTCATCGTTATCAACATGTACATCGCCGTCATCCTCGAGAACTATTCACAGGTATGCCAACATGCCTACATATTAATATACTTGATTAGGATTGAAGTGCCTACGTGGGATTAAAATCACAAACATACTTGTTTAATCGATTCCCTGGAATTACTTAGTGTGATATTCGTTTTTGTAGGCGACGGAAGACGTGCAAGAAGGCCTAACGGATGACGATTACGACATGTACTACGAGATCTGGCAGCAGTTCGACCCCGACGGCACGCAGTACATCCGCTACGACCAGCTGTCAGAGTTCCTGGACGTACTGGAGCCGCCGCTGCAGATTCACAAGCCCAACAAGTACAAGATCATCTCGATGGACATTCCGATCTGCCGCGGGGACATGATGTTCTGCGTGGACATCCTGGACGCGCTCACGAAGGACTTCTTCGCCCGGAAGGGCAACCCGATCGAGGAGACGGGCGACCTGGAGGTCGGGCGGCCGGACGAGGTCGGCTACGAGCCGGTGTCGTCGACGCTGTGGCGGCAGCGCGAGGAGTACTGCGCGCGGCTAATCCAGCACGCGTGGCGGCGGCACCGGCGCGGGCAGGAGCCGGCCGACGGTGGCTCGGGCGGCGGCTCGGGCGCGGAGGGCGCGCCCACGCAGGTGCTGCTGGACGCCGTGACGCCCAACGGGCACCGCGTGGTGCTGCAGGCGGCGGGCGCAGCGCCGCGGCCGCCCGAGCCCGCGCCGCCGCCCGCGCCCGTGTGACCCGCGCTGGCGCTCGCGCTGCTGCCCGCGCTCGTCGACGACGCGCCGCTGCCGCTGCCCGCACCGCTGCCCGAGCTGCTGCCCGAGCTGCTGAGCCCCCCCGCCCGCGAGCGCACCTGATTATTTTCGCGCTAGATGTTTGCATCGGCGGCGGTGAGGACGCGCGCCGGCCGCTGCGCCGCGCCGGTCCCCGTGGACGTTACCGTGGACGTTTCGGAGTGTTGTTCGAGTGTTTTGTATTCGCGTGGCCGCTTGCGAGACCGTTTGTTTTGCGACCGACGTTCGCGTTGCGTGATCGATGTACCGACTAGAACACGTTTATGTTATCGTCTCCCCGTGCGGGAGGAGCCGAGTGTCCATATGTGAGAATTGTTTTAGCGAGCACGCTGTTTTTTTTTGATCGTCACTAGTGTTGTAATGTAAGGTATCGGATAAATCTGAGAAAACTCTAAAAGCTTATTTTTATATTTGACGAATACTACCTATGTAAATTTTAAACTGAATGCGATCGTTGTGGAGATTGTCTAATTTAGTCGAGAACGGCTGTGAGGCATCATTTTCCTTCCCCGAAATGGTGTCGCGCAGGCCGCCGGCAGAGCACGAGAGCGACGCGGAGTGACTATTGCTTGATAAGTTTCGCTTCACTCGGTCTCGGCCGAGACGCGCTCAAAACGGCATGA
Source organism: Panoquina ocola ocola (assembly GCA_018249155.1). Lineage (NCBI taxonomy): Eukaryota > Metazoa > Arthropoda > Insecta > Lepidoptera > Hesperiidae > Panoquina > Panoquina ocola. Next base: position 14,189 of record DWKA01000400.1, read on the forward strand.
AAATTAAGGGAAGATATTCGAACTTCACATATTGTACGTCACGTTCGTTTTCTCGTCCATTGCGTTCGGACATTAGTGTAATCGTATCTAATACCTAACGCTTAAGGGAAGCAATGGCTACGCCAGTTCATATCAATTTTGTCCATGATAGTCTTAATAGTTCCAATTTTTAAGCTTCTTACCGTACCGGTCGACGGCGCGTCTCACCTTCTAGTCGAGGTCGGTCGCCTCGAAATTTAAAAGAGTTTAGAAAAATTTTTGCAAAGTTATCTATGTAAGCTTAGCCAATCAGCAGTGAAATCGGTACCAGAGTTCACTTCCGTCCTAATTCAGTACGCATGATAGGAATCGAGCCATTTTACGTAACGCGCGCCCCGCGCAGTCGCCGCGGCCGCTTCCCCCGGCCGCGCGGCCGCCCGGGCCGGCCCGCCCGCATCATCGATATCCTCCACGAGCGAACCGATTCGGCTACCCGAGACATCACCTTAATTAGCAATAAGATTAAATATACCTAAGAGATCGAACGTCCCTTACCGAGTAAGGTAGATATTATTGAAATATTTTTATTTTTCGATTGACATCTGTCTAGATATCGAGTGTAGCGCAGTCGCGTCGCGCGTCGCTGCCGCGTCGGACGACTCTGATGGTATGCGATGTCTCGATTCGACGAAGGTTGAGTTCCGTCAGTATTGTCTACTCTAGCACAACAAACTTAATGAATCATTAAATTTTGTAAATTAACTTTGGAAGTGGTCAATTTTCTACTACTGTATATAACGAGAGCTTACCGCCGGGTGATCCCGAACCGCACGTCGCCACATCCTCACCGTATCATGTCGTGTCGTGGGCCGCAGCGGCCGGCCGCTGCGGCGAGCCGCTGCGGCACCAAGTAAGCTTGAAGCAATAAAGTTAACGTGTGCTCGACGAGTTTCGCTTTTTATTATGAAAATGTCACTGAATAGTTGTGTGCAGGTTGTTTTCAATTCGTTTTAAATATTGATTGTGAACATTCTCATGTGCAAAATGACGTGGCAACAAAAGAGTCAGTGTATTGTAACTAAAATGAGATGCTTAACGTTTTGCACATATTTTGCAATAATAATTACGGTAACAGATAATAAATATGTAGATACTTTTATAAAGAACATCGTGCGGGGTGTGTCCCAGCGAAGTTCCCCGTCGCTCGCACACGCTCCGCGCCGCCTTGCGGTGTCGTTTTGTTGTTTCGTTGATCGCATTGGAACATGTTACGTGGTCACAGGTTACGCGTAGCGCCGGCGGGAGCGACATGCAACGGTTCGCCGCACACTTGTCTTCATATTGTCACGTTGTCTAGCCGATGTTTGAAAATAGCCATCGTACCTGACGTAGTAAAACCGGTGCAAGTAAGATGGTCGCTCATCTGAATAGAATTACATTTCGCATATTCAATGCTTAAAAGAACCAACTGAATTTAAAATAGGTACATTATAATGTCGAGTACGTTATGTCTTCGCGGTTTGAAGCAGACCGATTTAGGCCTTACTAGCATAAGTGAAAGTATAAACGTTAAAATTTTCCGTGCACGTAACAAATCGGAACGGTTGCATGTTGCTTCTGATTATATATTTTCGTTACTCCCGGCCAAACAGTGAAATTGTTGTGTTGGTTAAACCAAACAGATCTATCTAATATTAGGCAAATTGGCACAAAGAAGTTGTGTTTAATTAAGTTTAGACAATAAGTTACAATATCATTGTATTATTTCTTTAACTAAACTTATGACAAAAAGTGAGTTCAGTTTGCTGAATGATAGAGATTTAATTGAGTATTTATTATATATATTGTTGAAGTTTGTACAAAATAAATTAAGTAAACAATTAAATATAGAACTTGACTGCTTTAAAATTACGTTTTATTCTTCTATTTCACAATCTACAATCATACCTAGTCTTCCCTAGTGGATACCTGTGTGGCGTGTGTAAGGTACAGGTACAGGTGTGTAAGGTAAGTCGACGATTAGCGGACCACGTCTGGTTATAAAGTTAAAATAATGCGCGACAAGGACCAAGTTTTTATATTTAATAAGGATTTACGAGCAATTTAATACGGCTTTACAGAAAGAAAATTATATTCCTTATGCAAAACCGAGGCAAAGCCATGCCGAAAGCATATCTTCGATACCCCGTTTCAACGATCTTGTAAACATTCTTGACAATAATCTTAATTCATTTCATTAATAAAAAAAATATTTAGAAGTTTACAGAAATTATGTTTAGCATAATTTTTTTATTTATACCTACTTCAATTTGCGTTTGCGTTATTTTTAAATTACAAATTATGTTTAAAAACATTGTAAGACAATTTTTTTTTCCTCGCAAGATTTTTTTGAAATGGAGTATACATGATAACTTTAAATAATAGTATGAATAATAAAAATAGTCAAAATGGATTGCTACGCTGTAGCATATTTGGCTTTAGCTACACCTCTACGCTGCTACGTTTAAAGCTACGAAGTCGGCTACGCAAACGCGAGAAGTTTATACCAACAGGATACAATGACGTTATCCATATAGCCCCTAATTTATAAATACATAATATGTACTTACTTATAGAGAATACGTGATACGAAAAAGTCTTGATGGTCATAATAATATACCTACCGTGTATTTAAAAAAAATAAATTATACGTAACAAGTCAATGCTTGATTACAATCCCACCCGAGGGTAAGTGGCAGTGAAGTGTTACATGGTTAGAACTTAGACGCAATAACTTGGTAAAATAATATAAATTAATTTTTCTTTAAAAAAAAAACAATTTAATAATGTAGGTACTTAAACGAATACGTGTTCCATGGCAAATTTTAATATAGCCGTACAATTCACGCCTGTACGCGTTAGCAAGGTTGAAACCTCTTAATGCTTAGCAAGTAACATCTTATAATAAAAACCTCAATTAAACATCACAGTCTATTTTTATTTAAGTTTTTTATTTGTAATATAAAAAGTTCTATACATAACGTTGCTGGTTGCAGAGCCGCGCGCGGGTGGCGTATACGAACTAACTAAACATAACTACATCGAGATATGCGAGTGGGCATAACAAAACCATATTTTGGCTTTAGTCTTTATTCACTTGTTTGATTTGTTTTTTAATATTCTTTCCGCACATACTTTGTTACTTGATACCTGTAATAAACAACAATGTTAGGCGCTGTCCTATTGCCATCGCTCGTACGATGCTGCGATGCGATGTCATAGTGCAACGTCGTGCGTCACTAT
>DWKA01000401.1:0-17448 GCA_018249155.1 Panoquina ocola ocola
CCAGGGTAACAACTGAATGCTCCAATAAAAATTAATTAATAGATTAAAAAATCTAATAACACGCTTTTATATACCTAGTCATCAGCACGGAACGAAGCAAGAGTCAGAAAGTTAGATGCGTAGAACAAGAAGCTAAGCAAAATGAACGACTGCTGCGCATCTCATTAGATGAAAGACACATTCTCTTTCAGACTGTTGCCAAGTTCCGTGTAGATTAGTGTGAAGGAGTTCTAACTTAAAAATGCTCAATTTTATTTTCTCTTTTATCTTTTATTTATTTTATCTTTCATTATTCATGGTTTTATTTTAATTTTAATGCGTAGTGTTATTCATAACGTTCCTTTCGCTGTGTTGTTTTAAAGCCCTACTTTTTTTTTCGTTCTTTTTTCAAACCGTTGTCCCTTCGCCCCCCAGGAGCTGGTGCTCCGCCCCGGCTCGATGACGTTCGAGTGGTGGGCGCGGCCGCCCGTCAGGCCGTTCGTGCGGGTGTACGTGTACAACGTGACGAACGCGGACGAGTTCCTCAACAACGGCTCCAAGCCGGTGCTCGACGAGCTCGGGCCTTATGTTTACTCGTAAGTATCGATGTAGTGTTATGGTACCTGTAGTCGTCGTCACGTAACTTGGCAAGAGTCTGAAAGAGGCAGTTAGATGCGCAGAACAAAAAGCAGAGCAAAACGACTTCTGCACATCTAATGTCTGTTACAGACTCTTGCCAAGATCTGTGTACATGACTATAGTTATCACACGAAATAGTCGAAGAACTGACGTCAAATGATCTAGACTAGACCATTATTTGACGTCAGTTTTTCTATTCTTGGTAAACACACGAGTGCTACATTTCCATGATTGTGAATGATTATAATGAGACGCAAATACGTATAATACCTGCCTACATAAGCCCTTTACTTGGTATTTTATCGTACATGTTACGTAAACAATTAACTTAGCTAGGTACATCAGTTATAAGTAATACTGAGGGAGTTATATTTCATGGCAGATACGTACCTATATCTTGGTTTATAACTAACTACACGGACATCGTAGAAGTAAACGTCCTTGTTAAGACAAGCTACCACAACCACCATAGTCACCGGGCAACACACACACATAGATACAGAAATTAGAGATTACACAGATAGATACTGAGCCACACATGCATAGAGAGACACACACACATGCCATAATACAGAGAGAGAGAGACAGACAGACACACATACACGCCATAATACACACACACACATAATGGCTTGCTAAGTTAAACCACAAGTTAAATGCTTCAACGTTTGTGGCAACGCATTATGATTAATCGACCAGTACAGGGTGCGGATCTATTCTATCGCTACAATCAATCAATCATTCATAGTCACTAGGGATGTTGTTGTGAGGAAATGTTCATAAATTAATGAAGATGAAGGCTGTGGATGGATCCCAGGGCATGCAGGATTATGATCTACTGATACGTTATGTTAGACACTTAACGCATATGTATACTTTTCATATTTAAGCCCAGGTACATTGTACTGCACCAATAATTTGATTAATGGTGGATGGAGAAGCAAATACATATAATATGAAGAAGTTATTGAGAAGTTAGTGGATTAATAAGTATTGAAAACTTTAAATTGCTCGTACACCTTCTAATGTTGAATTTCAGGCGAACTAAAAGTGCCTCTCAAGAAAAACTTAGGTCATAGTCCAAGAAAATTTGTGATACCGGTTTGTATGTATGTAATTATGTATGTAAACTTACTTGTGCGTAAAAACTCTGTCGCGACCCAAGACCCGAAGCGTATCCTTTGAAGGCTTTTATTCAACGTAAGTCAAAATCATGTGCATGTAACTTGACAAGAGTCTGAAAGAGGCAGTTAGATGCGCAGAACAAAAAGCAGAGCTAAAGTACTTCTGCACATCTAAAGTCTCTTTCAGACTCTTGCCAATTTACTTGTAGATGACTATAATGGAAGATCCCAAGTAATTACTATCTGTATATAGGTCGATGTGTCATAAGATCCTCACTTATTGATACTTACAAACATAATTGATCACTTTTACATAATTGTATAGTAGGTACACGAGAGCCAATTATATTATTATGTTGAAGTGTATCATTGTTATATGTTATGATGCTACCATTAAATATTATGACTTATTAAAATGTTCACGTAGTCTTGAGATAAATACGAGTATTATTTTCCTCCAGTTTTTATAATAGTAGGTAGGTACTAAACTTAACTTAATAGCATTTTAAACAAACGTAATGTCAAACTTATCCTTATCATAAGTTTTTAAATAATGACTAGTTATAAAATAAAAAGCGTAATACGTTATTGTTGTTGCATTGGTACGAGATACAAGTTTAATCAACGCAGCAATAATAATATTTGATCTCTATCATAATCGGATGATTGTGGATTATCATGGTCTCCAAACAGGAATACAAAAAGTTATCAACAAAAAATAATTTGGACAACCTCTCAGATCAATTTATTATTATTTGACGTCGACAAAAATCGGAATAATTTGGTTAGTAATGAATGTTACCCATGATTGTTTATTTAAGTAGCCCCAAAATTGCAGTTCATATATTTATTGTTGAGCCATTTTGAATAATAAGATGTAGATAGATCTAAATAGATCTAGATCTAAAATAAGTTGATCAATAGTAGCAAGTGACATGTACTGACTTTGACATGATTTGCATTGTTTGTCATTATAGTAAGTTTTAGCTTTTATTTCCACTCAATTAATCGAACAAAACACTACCTAGTTATTTAATTTAATTAAGGATATTTATATTTTAATTCTAGTTTTTCGTAATACATATTTATTTGAACACGATATATTTCTTTTTTATTTCCCTGAACTATTTTTTAAGTCAATGTAGATGTTACTTACAAACTTATAATTAACATATTCGCAATCTAGAGTATGTAAAACTACCAAACAAGAAATGTACCTTTTACCTCAAGACTACCATAAATAGCCAGATAAAATACATCTATCTAATGCATCAAATGACGACGGTTAGTTATTTCTAACTCACTTAGGTACTTTGTGTAACACTTACCGAGAGTCGGAAGAAGTAAGTAATATTATGTAGATATAGAGAGTTGCGGAGATATTGTCGATGGGAATTTCCACGATTCAACTCTTGAGGTAAAAGGAACTTTTAAATTATTAACATTTATTATAGTTGCATTTATATGAAAATCATGCGACGTTTTGTATTTAAAGTATTAATAATACACTTGATGTGGTTTTAATTGAATAAAAATGTACATTCGTTAACATCTTATTACTAAGAGACAGTATCTTTTCTCTCTCATTAACTTTTGGGCAAATAGGTAAGTCGTTGTGCAGAAAAGAAAAGATTATAATATTAAAACAAATATTCAACAATTTGAACCCTTTTACACCCTGATCGATACGGCTTTACCAAAGGCTGTAACATTATTGATGCAAGTAAAATACTATGTTTGTAATGTTTTGTATGTTTGTAATCATCTAACTAATGTTAGACGGAATAATATCAAAACGTCAAATAACGTACAGCACTACGAGCGCGGTGACATGTTCCATCCCTAGCGCGAGTCTATGACTCTATGACAGGTACATTTTAGCGCGGGACTTCTGCGGTACCGTTTAAATTGAGAAGTGTAATTAAATATATCTCGGCGAATAAAAGTTTATTTAAAGTTGATAATTTGTTCTTATTACTAAAGTGTTCGATTGTAAACATGGAAGCCTATTACAATCTTCAATCTACAGCATTCGATTGTGTTGAGCATGAGAGTAAAATTATTTTGAGATGTGTCTCGAACTGTCGATATCAAAGCAGAAATTGTGATTACTATATGCCCTTGACCTTGACCTAGCGCTAATCCTACCACCAATACGTCCAGTGTCCACCATCTTTAATAATATTCCAATTTCATAAACTAGAGGACAAAGGACGGAGCACATCATGCAATTATATTCCTGAGAGCTGCAAATAAATTTAGTTGTCACGCGATGTGGCGTGACGGCGTAATTGTAATAAAGATGCGCACACGCAGATATAGAATGTAGGTTCTTTGTAGCGTTGCGCTGTGAGTCTGACGGCAAATGACCAAAGTTCGAAGTCTGAGGACTCTCAGGTTGTAGCTAAACTAAACATGCATTTATTTTTTTAAGTGGTTTCGATGTTAGTCCTCATTGTATTGTAAACGGACCCAATAGATTACCTCTTGCCTCTAATTTATATCGGTTGATATGTTACACTAAAATACCATTTATTTTACAACTCTTGACATTCTGCCTGCCTTTTTATATCCTTATAAAGTAAGATAATCTTGACGAAAAACAACGCACTCGGCAAAAGAGCCATGGTAATCCTAAAGGGGGTGAATATGTATGTACCTAATATTTTTTCCCGTAGTGAAGCCCGGGCCAGTAAGCTAGTATACTAATGAATGTATGTGTCTGTGTTTCCGCAGCGAAGAATGGGAGAAGGTGAACATCACGGACAACGAGAACGGCACGCTGTCGTTCCACTACCGGCGCGCGTACACGTTCGTGCCGGAGCTCAGCGCCGGCGCCGACGACGACTCGGTCGTCGTGCCCAATATACCCATGCTGGTGAGTACGAGTCATAGGTTTAACCCATTCGTGGCCTGCTGCATGGCGCTTCAAAATAATTGAAGGTAGCCGCGCGCAATGTGGACGCACCTAATGTCATTCCAATCCCTGGACGAGATGTCTATGGCGCCCTTTAAGTACTTAAATAAGAAGGAGACAGTGTTTGAGGTGTTTACAAATAAGTTTTAGGTCTTAGGTTCGATGTTTGTCGCCCCTCGGAGATGACGACGGCCGCCCACTTATCTCCAGCGCCCCGGGTGACCGCCCCACCGCGCCCCAATCTAACGCCGCTATTGTTTGCCAATCCATGTAACTGAGGAGGCCTAGCTAGAACATACTCCACTGCCGATTGGTGGAGGGTTTAGGGGTCCACCCGAGTGTGGGAAGATATTTCAACGCTTTCCGACATGGCTTTACAAGCCATCTAATATTTATCAGTAAGGGAATAAAATAAGTTTATTAAAGTTGACCAAATACATCGCTATAATCAACCAAGTGAAAGAGATTTTCTTCCATGACACTACAGACATACATACGTACGACGCAGCTTTCGTTACGAATGCGCCGCTGCGTTTAGAACGTCGGCATAACCACTCATTTGAGAATGAAATGCAATAGAAACCGCACATTATCACAGCTCATTTGAGTGCCGGGTCAGTGTGAGCATGCGGGAAAGCTGATAGCCTTACACGTACGAGTCTCATAGTTCTCGTACACACGGCGCGTTACCTCGTTCGGCTTATTATGAAGCTATAATGTACCAGACCGCACTATTTGTTACGATTACACACTGATTAGCGGATTGTGTGATTGTGGCTTTGGATTATTGGATATCATTTTTATTGATTCTGATATTGGTTTGATTGTTACGTCTTTGGACGTTAACGTGTGTTTTGAGACGATTAGGTGGTGATCACCTGTGAAACCTTCGATATGCCCGTGTAAGTAACTCCAAAGACCTGGAGCCATTTATCCCTTACATAGCAACATGTGCTATGAGTAAGTAAAGGTACGTTTACATGGTGTCAACCCATTAAGGCCCACTACTGAGCACAGGTCTCTCCTCGTAACTGAGGAGGCCTAGAGCTTACTCCACCACGCACAACTACATACTACACACTAGGTACTTTTACATGAACAACTAAAATTGCTATATTCCTGTCAATACTAGTCAACTATGACGTCACGACCATATCACATAATATACGGCAACGGTATGTATGAATATTTTGCAACAACAATATTGGCTATAGGAGCAACTCCAAGCAACTAATTACTCCAGATTGACCAATGCCCAGCAATTATTGCTCTCGTGTAAGCGCACTATTATGATCAGTAAGTAACAACGCCTCCTTCGCCAAGTTCCGTGCAATAAAATCAATCAATGATAAATGAGCAACAACTGAACAGTTATCCGTCTGCGCTCGCGCCGCTCCAGCGATCAGCCGGTTCCGTCTCAGGGGGTTCGATTCTCTGCCAGTGACTGCATTAATTTAATAGTAGAATAGAAGTATGATGGATCTGCACATTCGTAGTGTAGCGGATATGGGAATGTTATACTTGATAAAGTATTCCACACGAGACAGTACCGATTGAAATGCATGCACGGAACTGGCCTTCGAATAAAATAGGTCAGTGTGATTTGAACTGCAATTGACTGGACTATATTAATACTGTAATACTTTCCTTCTGAGGTACAGTGTTATTAAATTTGTATTAAGAGCTACGGAGGAGGGTCTATAATCTTCTCAATAGGGCACCAAATCAGAATAATTATGATTACTTAATATTTTTTTGCATTGCTAGGAAATTGTGCTAAAACGTAACGCATATAAAAAATATAATGTTGTCTATCATTGTTTAAATATTATGTTGTAAATATTCACCAGTTTTTTTAATACAGATATAGCTCTATTATATTTAAATAATGAATACTTAATGAAATAGAAAAACTACGAACATTAAAGAATTAATGAGGTACTTAACGCCATCTCTTATCAGACACCGGAATGTCAAGTGAGTCACGTTAAAAAACTTTCCTGTGAAATGTTCCAAGTTCTAAACTCTTATTGTATGCTGTGCAGCCGCCTCGTAAATAGCCGGGCGTGATGTCAATATGTAGATACGGTACGTGCGGCGGACTCCTCTATTAGTTTTATACCTGGGGTCGTTCACCTTGCTGACTAGTGACGTCATTGATGTTTCTGTAAGGGATGTTAAAATATTTTGCAATTGACCATCAAGAATTGTCGTCTCTGACTTTCTATACTAATATTATAAAGCTGATGAGTTTGTCTGTTTGCTTGAATGCGCTAATCTCAGGAACTACTGGTCCGATTTGAAAAATTCTTTTAGTGTTAGATAGCGAATCTATCGAGGAAGGCTATAGGCTATAAAATCACGCTTAGATGAACGGAAGAGCTTTTCGCGAAGCGAAGCGAGGACGGCATTCTCATTTCAACCAAGGACTACAATTTAAGTCAATGGATGTTCCCTTAAGTCTTGAAGGCAGGTCTTTATACTGCTAAGTGTTATAACAAGCTAATCTAGTTTCATTTAATTCTGTTTTCTCGATCACACAGAGCAAGAATATAGTCATGAACAAGAACTTGGCATGAATCTGAAAGAGACTGTTAGATGCGTGGAACAAAAAGCAGAGCAAAACTACTTGTGCGCATCTAATGTCTCTTTCTACATCTTTCCAAGTTTCTTGCCAATGACTATACCAACCTGAACATTAGATGCACCAAAGCGTGACTGAGCCGTACATTATACACCATAGCAAGTTGCTTGCCACTTGCCACGGTTGAATTGTTGTGTCCAAGTTAGCTCAAGTTAGGTGTGGTAAAGTATCGTATGTGTGTCGCTGTCGGCCGGCTTTCACTGCGTCATACGATACGTGCCGGAGACATTGTACTTTCGATTTTAGCATTCAAAATGTTTATATACCCCGCAATTTAATTGGTTGATTCACTGAAACGTGTGGAACTAGAATTACAACTAGGGTGGCTTCGGACGGTCGGGCGTTTGGATGATGCGAATGCCGGAATCAAAACTTGGAAATGCACGTTTAAAGCAGTGGGTATTATCACTATTATCATAGTTATTAAACGTTGTGTCAGTGAACTGAATGAGGAGCCCCTCGGAATGGATCCTTTGCCACGCAAAGATACCCTGAGTTGAAAACGGTATGGACGATACAAATAACATATCACTGTAACCTATGACCTGAGAACAAACGTTTATCTGTCAAATAAATGTCAAAAAGTTACCTTGGCCGGCAATCCAACCTGGGACCCGTCGCTTCGCAGGCAGAGTCACCAATTAGGTTGGGTGTTTTCGCTCAATTAGATATAACATGGGTTTCTTCAAGGCAAGGGTGAAGAGGCTCCCAAGTTAGTGCGATTTACCATCCGAACATTTAATGTAATAAAAGGAATTAATGAGGATTATCGAGATAAAAAGAATCCTATGTGTTATTCCAGGTTATAAACTATCCATGTAACAAATTTTATCCGAATCCGTTCATCCATTTTCGTGACTGAGGAACAAACAAACAGACAATACAAACAAACTTTGACATTTATAATATTAATAGGATAAAAAAAATACTCCAACTATAGTAGGCAATAAGTAATGTAGTAAGCTATCCGCGACCGCTCGCCGCCCACGATCAAATAGCGGTATTCCGTGATGATAATAAATTTATTTACCGTTCGTCCGTCCATTCAACTTGTACAGGTATAATTTGTGATCGAATGTGTGATTTGTTTCTATACACGTTTCGCAAACTCTCTTACAATCATTGACACTTAAGAAAGAAATAATTAGTAGGTAACGCGCGTGGTCCTATTTCTTAATACCATTCTACAGATGTTTGTGAAATATTTGTATTAATCTTCTTGTAGTATCGCTCTCAGATATTCATCAGAAATTATGTCTTTACTGTAATAAATTATGAATTCCTTAATTAATAATTCATTTATAAAGCAGTTTTCTAAGTTACTTTTTTATTTTTAATATCCTATTATTTTATTTTGTTTTCTTCCTATGTATTAATCTTTGATTTTTTATTATTGTCTATTGTATCTATGGGCTTTAATTGCCTGAAAATAAAGAATAAATAATAAAAATATCAATAATCAGCCAGGTCAATGTATTTTTCAATAATTTCATATTGTAATTACATATTTAAAATACCGTGATGTTTTTATACATTATCACGTAGGTACAACTTTTTCAAGTATCGATTACTTTTCAAAGTTTAAAAGAATCGAAATTTAAGCCTTATAAAAAAGGCTTATCGGCACTTACCTAACCCGTAGGTAGGTATAATAATAAAATGTGCCTGGTCCACGACAACTTAAGCTTATAATCATGTCATTACAACTGATTACAATAAATTATGTACAAACTAATTAGAATATGACCTCAGCGATCGGTTACAAAAACCCTATTTACCAATACAAAGTAACTAGGTACTTAATCGTTTCTTAGACTGTTACGACACAAGGATTTTAATAACAAGTTTGTATGATGAACGAATGAATTAAAAATTGTTATTGTAATAGCTGTTTCACCAAACTCTTCAGCTTTATAATATTAGTATATATTTACCAATTACTCATTATCTCCTCAATTCCTCTTACTTATAACGGATTTATCATCATTACATACGTAGTAGAAATCAAAGTCGCTTTTATTGTCCTCATGTCCCTTTGTACGCTTAAATCTTTAAAACTGCGCGACGGATTTTGATGCGGTTTTTTAGTAAATAGAGTGATTAAAGAGGAAGGTTTATATGTACAATTTATTATACTTTTACGTAAATGCTTTTTTTTCCCGAAGCGAAGCGAGGGCGGGCAGCTAGTATTTTAAAAAGCCTTGGTAAAACAAGGGAACGAGTAATATGGCCAGTGAGGTAAGCACATTGTACTTAGTAGGTAGTAGGTACCTACATTGTACTTAGTAAATACTTCTACTTGTATTTGCTTGGTCTTAGATACTAAATTGTAGGCAAAAAAAAAACGAAAAATATTTTTAAATTTTCTGTTTATTTTAAGTCGTACAGCAGACATATTCCTACGCCATAAAGAAATGGAATTTAATTACATATTCAGACTTTGGGTGGGACGGACATTGCTATTGGTTACACTCGATCTTAGAACTGGAATGTAGATAATATTGTCAGTCGAAATATTATTTTACAAAAGTACAAAATCCTACACACCTATGAAACATTGACACAGCAATGATTGACCGTTACAATATTCTTGATATTAATAAGATAACTTACATTATGATAAAATAATATGTTACATGGTAATAGTCTATGATTAAACGACCACTAACCTTAAACGTATAGATATTTAAACTAAATAGGCACGAGGTGAAATCAAGTAAAGAGAACGTTGCAATTTACAAGATTTCATCGTCAGTTACAATAGGTACCTATCTAAAGTATCTAAGTAACTAATAAATACAGAGGTTACATTATAGACGCTTCAGAATATTAATATTACTCTCAAGTCGTTGAAACCCTATTTTAAAATATCTTTGTCCTTTTCGCACACAATACGAACACTGCTCTACACGTCTATGAACACAAGTCTTTAGCACCGCACATTGAAATTACATTACTCTATAACATATCTTTGTTTGTTTTGATACATTTGCCCCTAAAACAGATTTCCGTTTCGTGTGACACTTCAGTCGACATCGATGTGCTGACGACGTTAGCTGGATCCATATACGAGGATACTGAGGTTGATTCAACTTTAACTGTTGGACTCTGTGTAATTTCTATGTTTTCTTCTTTTGTGCTAGATTTATTTAATTCTACCCCTTCCGTTGTTTCGTACTTAACTGATGTTAACTCAGCTGTTATTTCTTCTGGGATATAGGTACTTTCAGTTGTTACAATTTTTGGTTTATGTTCTGTAGTTGTCTCAATTTCATCAGCTTTCGTCGTCTTCTCTAATTCTCTTTTACTTATGTCTTCGGTTTTATTGCTGTTGCTTGACTGAGTGTCATCACTTGCAGTTACACCAAATAAGTAATCCATCAAACTAAATCCATCAGATCTGTCAACTTTAGAGTCGTTTATAGTTGCTTCAGTAGGTTCGGTGTAGTACATCTCATCTTCTAAAGTTGGATCAGGTGAGCCAGTTCCTAAATCCATATCTCCAGGGTTCATCTCGTATATAGTGGTCAATTTATCAAAATTTTTATTCGTTGTAATTTCTTCTATTTGTTTTGGGGCCTCTGTTTTGCTATTTGAAGCACTATTTATTTTGGGTATATCCAGATGACTAACTAGAACATCTAATGGGGCGTCGTCTTCACTGTCGAACAAGTGTTTGAGGAACTGATGATTTGGCTTGTATGTGGTGACTTTTAGTTTGTCATTTTTGTTTGATTTTCCATAAATATCTTTAGAACCAACGTTTTGGCCAAGTCGATTCACTGTGTTTGAATAGTATTGTGACTCAGCTACTTCAATAGATTCTGTGACGGGACGAACTTTCACCTTTTTCCAAAATCCACGACGGCGATTCTTAGGTGTTGCGTCTTCCTGGAATCATAAAAAATACATTAGTAAAATTAAAAGTAATGATAAACTATTTGAATCAGATAAAGAACATAAGCCTGTCTTATATAATTTAGTGGTTTCTGCGATATACATAGTACTCATTATTTAATTTTTTTAAAGAATATGTCACAAAATTAAATAATAATAATGAATTATTGAACAATATTTTTATAATAATGTAGTAGAATTACTATAAATAGATAATTATGTCTTTAAGTAAACTAAAGTAATAAAATGTTTCTCACCTCACTTGTCCCATGAGGAGATGCATTGCTTGTTGGTTGTATTGTTGTCGCATCTTCATGAATAGGTGTCGTTGATTTTAGGGGATATGTTTCGCCCGAAGATATTATTTTCTCTGGTGGTATTTCTCCTATTTCGCCTCCTTTGTGCTTCATTACATTTGTAGTATACTCATCTTGGTCTTGTTCTTCTAAACTTTTCATAACTTCTTCCAACATGCTTTCAAATGTAGACATAGCATCACCGGAATCAGTTTTGGTTACTTTGCTTTGTTCCACTAAAGCTTCAAGTGTAGGTGGTATATCTGGAATCTTGCTAGCTTTATTGTTAGTAGCAGGTGTTACAGATATTAATATATCATCGTACTCATTCTTTGCTGTTATAATCTCCAATTCATCATTTTCGGGTTTCGTTTCTACAGGGGCAGACTTTATACTGTCTGAGACATCATTAGGGTTGTAAGGCTTGAAAGAGTCTGTTGAGAACTTTGGAGACCACTGATCTGCGTCTGGAACTGCGTATTTCGGTCTGTGTAACGAGTAGTTGGGGTCTTGATCTTCAGATCCTTCACTTTCAGCTTCAGCTTCAGGTTTTTTGTGGAACCTTTCAGATAACCTGGGCCGGTGACTGTATCTGCTGTATATGTTACTTTTAATTGTAGTAGTGGTTTCATCTGTTTGAGTCTCAGGCTTTTCTATGGGTTTCTCTGTTGTAGGTCGTCGTCCACGGAATCGATTCTTGACTTCGTAAACTTTCTTTGTGCTTGATGCTTCCGTCGATGTAGTTGTTTGAGTGTATGTTGGTCGTCTTCTACGGAACTGGCCACGTCTCGAAGCAGAATCTTGTGTAGGAGATATTACCGAAGGTTCTGTTGCAGGTTCTGGTTTGTATACAGGATGTATGTCCTGACTTTCAGGGTGCGCAAGAACTTGCTTTGTCTTTAAATCAGCTTGTATTTCATCAATACGCATGGTTGTTCGTCGTCTGTCAAAAGCTGGCCTATAAGTAACTGCCTGTGTAGACTTCCTTTTTTCATTTTTTGTTCTAGATGATTCTGTAGAAGAGGCTTGGTGATATTGTCTTATAACCCCAGGTCTTACTCGTACTCTGTTATAGGATGGTGTTGTTTGAACAATGTTTTCTTCGGGCTGTTCTGATTCTTGAATGGTTTCATGGCTTGAAATTTTACTATTTTCAATTTTGACACTAGTTATATCTTCTTCAGGGCTCGTTATGGGAAATTCATTATTATCTGCAGAAGCCGTATTGTCATGTTCTGATGACGAATATGATAATTTTGTCGACGTTATTTCTTCGACGCTTTCACTTTTCGGAATCGGAGTTGTTAACTTGGAGGAAGTATCTTCTTCTCTTGTTTCATCATATGATGAAAAGGCTTCAATAGGCGCTGCGCTACTTCTAGATTGATATATGTTATCTTCGGGGCGTGTTATTAGTCTGGGCACGTAAGTATCATCAGATTCAATTTCTTGCTTAGAGTAACCTTGTGTTTCTTGGCTGCTTTCTGTATAAACTTTTGTATGCTGTGTTATAGACAATTGATCATTGCTGTACGCATTTTCTGCATCGTAAGGATTTGTGCTTTCTAAATTATTACTTGAAGAAACCTTCAAAGTTGGTTCAGTAATTGCTTCAATATCAACAGTGCTCATTCTTTCCATGAGTGTTACTGGGTAATTTTGGTGAAGTACGTCTCTTTGATAAGCTAAATCTGCTTCCTTGCTATTTTGCCTGTTTTTCTTATCATATGTGTCATCTGCCTCTGAAGGTTTATAATGGACTTTACCTCTACTCCTAGTCCTATACGTTCTTGCAGTTGTACTTTCGCTGGAGTCTAATGGTTTGCGGGTTACTTTTTCAGTTGTAATTCTGTTAGGTTCATATCTGGGTCGGGGAGGCAAAGGCCTTCTTTCTCTCAATGGTCTACGAGTGACGGTGCTTCTTGTGCTATATTCGTCGCTGTCTGACTTTGTGGTGGAGTACCGCGGCCGTCCTCTACTCCGGAGTGGAGGTCTCCTTGTTGTTGTTGTGCTTGTGGTAGAGCTTGTCGGAGATTCTTCCTTTTCATCAGCGTGGGCTGTCTCATATTGATTATATTCGTAAGGTGATTTAGTAGATTGTTCTCCCAAGAATGTTACTGGCCCATTTCTTGGCGGTTCTGTTAAGTTCTCATATATGGGAGGTTGGTTTTCCGAATTTCCATTATATTCAACTGATGGATTCGAGTTAACTTCGGGTTGTTGTCTGTAATCTGAAGGATCTGGCGATTGTGACTGATAATTGCTATTAGTGTTGGGCTCTACCGGGTTGCTAGGTTGAAATTCTGAAACTGGCTCGTTCTTGGTGGTATACTCATTTGTGTCATAAGTAGGATACCTAGATTGAGGATTTTCAGATTCATAATGAATTTCCGGAGTGTAATTCTGCTCGTAAGTTGGCGGTGACGGTTGGTGATGAATTGGAGTTTGTTGATATTGAGTGGATGGTTTCTCTGGTTCTTGGTTAGGTTTTTCCGTTGGTTGTTGTGAAGAGGTTTGTTGTTGGATGGGCGTTTGTTGTTGAACAGGCGTTTGTGAAATCGGTGCAGATGTTGCATACGTTTCTTTGTATTCGTCAAAGAAATTTTGGTAGTCTACTGGAGTGCTGTAGTGGAATGCTTGGTTGATAGAATAGGGGTTGTGTGTCTCCAGCAGTTGACTAGGATACGTAGAAGGAGGTTTCGTTGTCGTCGATAGAGTGGTGCTTGTGGTGGTGGTGGAAGTTTTATAAACATTGTAGTCTGGTGTTCTATGGTTATTCTCTTGTGGGAAGTTCACATACTGCGATGGATCGTATTGATTACCAACGTTGCTTAAAAAGTAAGAACCACCTTTTGGTGGGGTTGCAGTAACACTAGGTTCAGATTCTTTTAATGGTCTTAAAGTGCTTACTGTTTGAGGTTCAAAAGAATAATAATTTTTCTCATACTTTTCTGGAGCACTAGTCTTCGGTGCCACAGTACTGTAGTAACTAAACCTTGGTTTTTGGGTTATCTCTTTAGGTTTGTATTGCGGAGGTGCTGTGTATGAATTAGGATAGACATCAGCATTCGTTGTAGGTGGTAATTGCGGATTTGTTTCTCTTATTTGGGAATTGATTACAACAGATCCCACATGAGGAGATGGGAATGGTATTTTAGCGAACCCTTGAGGTGTATTATAACTTAGAGGAGCTACGAAGAACGGTAGCTGACGGAGCTTTTTATCCGTGTGTTCAATATTCGACAAGTATGGCAATTCGAACTTCACGTAATTTTCTGGTGGAGTTAAAGAATTGGGACCAATAAATACTTTGGGAGCATTGATTGGATTTACAGAGTCTAAAACTGCTACAGTGTTGGCATTCTTCAGGGAATATAATACATCTCCAACTTTTACTTGGTCGTTTTTCTTCGCTTCTTGGGTTAAGAATATCGCCAATGGTGGTTGATGTGGCTTTAGTTTCTTAGGTTTCGGACTTGGAGTCGTTGTCGTAGGAATCGTGACAATCGTTGTTGGCAACGTCATGAAGGTGTGCGCTTGATCAAACCCGTTTAGTTGATTGTTAAAGTTTGCAAATTGTTGCTTATTAGGCTTATAAATTTCAGGTGGATTTTGGAATTCGGCAGCTAGATTTTGTTTCAGCGGATGAGGTCTTGGATTGTTAGAGAACAATTCAGTATTAACAAGCTGCGACATGCTTCCAGGGTTTCTGAAGTTAAATTGGCCCTGATTTAAAGATTCTAATGGAACATATAAGAGCTGAACTTCTTCTCTTTCAACTTTTGGTTTTCCCAGAGGTACCGCTTCTGGTCGCGGTTTATCGTAACTTTCGAATTTGATCTTAGGAACGGACTGAGGTTTTTTAATTAAGGAATCCCTGCTTATATTCTCTACTCTGTAACCATCGACAAATTTCGGTAATTCCATCTTTGATTTCTGTGCCTGTACGAAGGGTTTTGGTGGCGGTTGATTTTGTACGGGTATCGAAGGAACCGAGTCAAACTTGATCTGCGTCGTCGGTATCGGAGTTGGTTTCGCTTTAAATTGAGGAATGCTGTCGAAGTTGTACTGAGGAGCCACGAAGACTTGGTTCAGTGGGAAGTTGGGTTGGGCCAAACCGAATCGGATGCTTTGTCCGAATCCTTGATCGGTGAGGTAGTTTTGAGGAGCAGAAGGAACGGACTGTAGATAGAGTTGGCGATTCGCTGGTGTGTTGAGGAACATCCTCGATGGGAAGTCTTGGCTGAATCCTGTCGGTCTCGCGAAGCCGGGGAAAGGTTCGGAGAGGATTCTTGGTTCTGCGACAGCCTGTCGTTTAATCTGGGGTGGTTCTCTCACGGGACCAGGAAGCGGGACCCAGTCGCTGATGTCTGAGGTGTAGGAGCTGATCTGACGGGACCATCTCGATTGTTCCTTCTCTGTTGAGAATCCTGCCAGGAGTAGGATGATGCAGGCTAGCTGCACGCTGTGCGCCATCTGGAAGAGGAAAAATAAGCTATTATCATCACATACTATGAGGTAAATAAAGGAAGTAATAAGTGACACCGGCACGAATGTTGGGAAAAAAACCTTTAGGCTGGAAAATGATCTTTACGGCTTACTAACTATTTTCATTTGGCATAATGCGTCACGATGGAAATCTAATAGGAATTGGTAACATTTATTCAAAAGCAAACATTCACGACATATGTATTGCGTAACCTGATAACTGATTGCCTAATAATACATCGGTTTCTCAACCTTATTTTGAATCGAAAATTTCAGCCTACAATTTAATTACGATTTTTTTTTTAAGTCGCTTCTATTTCTGTGTCAACGACGACTTTTCTCCTTATAAGGCGAGATATTGTACCAGTGTAACGGCCGGGCGGCCTACTGAAACACAAAGGTTACTCAATGCGTGTGGGAACTCCATCCGAAATACTAACAAGTGACCATAGAAAAATATTTCGTAAGCCATACATCACGCAGCCACGCAATTATTAAGTGGCGTTCACACTATCCCACTTATCTTTACTCTGCAATACATTGTGTGCGTAGGATTGGGTTGCGTAAATCATGTATATTGCAATCAGATTAAGAATAGGAACGTTAATAACCTCGACCCTTAAAATGTTATAACAGACTGGTTTCGTATACTAACTGCACTATTTCTGTATTATAATTCTGTATTTTTGTGATATCATTGAAGAAGAAACATACCTCGCCAATATATTTTAAAAATAATAAAGATAGATTTCATATGTAATTATGACATGGTTTTCGGATAATGAGAAACATTAAGTAAAGTTATTTAGATACAATCATATTTAAAGGATATCAGAAATTATCCCATAATCTTAACAAAAGCTTAAACTACCTAGCCGTGACCGTAGTCCAACACGATGGCCAAGTGCGGATTGGCAGACTTCACACACCTTTGAAAACACTAAGGAGAACTTTCAGGTGTGCAGGTTTCCTCACGATGTTTTCCTTCACCGTAGCAAGTGATAATTAACTAACATAACAATATTATGTGTGTAAGGTTCTTAACCGCTTAATTTGCGAACGTTAAAGTCAAGCTGTTCATTGTTCTGTGAACCAGTTTTTGTGTCCACTGCCACCTCCATTACCGTAGTATATACCTATACTAGTTTCCGCCCGTGGCTTCGCCCGCCTGGAATATCGGACCGCGATAAAAAGTATCCTACGAGTAATAATGTTTTAACGCCATCTATTATCAATATCCGGAACTAAATATCGATCTTCCCATGCGAATGAGATGTCTTACCGCGGTAAAAAGTAGCCTACGTCACTCTCCACCCTCCTAACTATCTCCATAGACATGAACCACACCATATAAGTACCGTATATAGCTTTGTTGCGATGTGAAAGAGTATTTAAATTTATTAAAAATTTTGCGGAGTAATTTGAGAATCAATGTTAGAGATTCTTATCTTTTCAGAACAAAAG
>DWKA01000402.1:0-17442 GCA_018249155.1 Panoquina ocola ocola
ACAACAAATATCTACACCGCTTATAATTACAGTCGTCTAACATAATATAACTAATATAACATATATAACATACGATTAAAAGAAGATATTCCAAAAACTTTCGATATGGTTGTTGTATTCACTATCGAATATAGTATGTATCTACTAATATGCACTATAATGATTTTGAAGGTAATTATTGTATGATTTGTATGTCTACCTTCAACGCTAAGATTAAAATTAAAACTCAGAATTACTTCATGATGAACAATGAAGCTTCAGAATACATAATATCGTTTCATTCCATTTAAGTGTATTATGTATGTATGTTAGGCCCTGTAGAGTAGGTAGGGTAACAAAGATTGCCACGATGTAGGCAGAGCGAGCTTGTATCGTGAATAATTTGCGCGTTCGGAACGCGACACCTGCGGGCTCATACGTACTCTGGGACCTTGATTAGTGATTTCGATTGGTTTGTAAATCGTGTCGGAACCGTCCAATAGAGAACAGGAAAACGATTCAAACTTGTTTATGGAATGCGAAGATTATAAAAAGCTATAATACTTACCTAGTTACTTTTTTTGCGAAATGACATCAAGGGATTGAAATTAAAAAAAAAACATCATTGGCGATATGTACGTGGTTAATGTACGTACCTACGTGTAGTTAAAATTGAATTCCTCACATTTTCTGTATTATTTTAAATCGCGTTCGTGCCTTATCCATTCAAGATTGCCGTTTCTATATATTTAAGGCCTTATATTATTATGTTTCATAATCAAGATCCACATGTTGATCCGTGGATACGTTGTTCTTGTTTTCAGTCTACATTTCAAATGATTTTTCGTCAGCGCACGTTTTCTTTATGATACGAGATGCAATAGTGGCATGTGTAGGTTTCCAAATATATTAACCCAACAGAATGTTACAAAGTTCGGTAACACTATTTAATTTAATGTTATTGAAACATATTATATTTCACAGGTGGTTCTAAATTCTTATAATCATGTTTTTAATTTTAGCATTTGTATCAAAATTATAATATTTTTACTTAATGTTGCTAATGTTAAAATTATGACTAAAGCTGTCCCATGCTTTTAACATAACTGAGAAATCGTAGCTTTAAACGTAACACAACATTTGTGTAGTTGATATTAGTTCTGTTGTATTTGAGTATTTGTTAGTAAGGTTTTTATAAAATTCAATGCTCTATTATTTAAAAAAATAAATAATAATCTATGTTTAAAGTATAAACCTAATAGATGAAATAAAATAATTACATAATAAACTTAATGTAATGTTTAATGATTATTAAATTATAATTATATTTTGGGGCATTGTACCCAGAATTGAGAATTGTTAGTAAAGTTGATATTGTAATTGTCACAAGGAGTAAAGTTATGTATCAGCGCTTACATAGTACAGGCAGTATAGGATGACCAGGGCTGACGATTGAATAGTAACACATTTCGGAAGTACGGAATTAGTAGCAGGAAGCGAATTGCGAAGTGGTTTTCAGTGGTTCAGTGCAAACAGTCCGAGTTTACCTTTTAAACCTCTGTACCTCAGTTGGCAGTTAGGGGTATACCGGGGGTACAAATAGAGGGTAGTATAGAAATCGGAGAAGGTAACTATATAAGGATAATGTGACCAAAAACACCGCGCCGTTGTTTTTGATGAATGACACTTTTTAACATAGGTACATACCTAATTGAGTAGGTACATTATATCATTCCATAGGTACCTTCTCCAATTTCTATGGAGAGTCTTTGGCCGATGTCCTTGGTTATTTCATCTTACAACCTTTTCAATATCAGAAGTCTTAACAACAGTCCTACTAACCTACCATAGCAAGCATTTAAGAACAAATATTTTCTTTCTTTATTTTCTACTGTTTGTGCTCTGTTGGATCCTCGCGAGTACAGTCTACCTACACAAGTACTGTACTTGTATGTACTGTACAATTCTATAACTCAAACAATAGTAAGTACTTACTAAGAATACAATTGTTACATCATTATAATTTTAAAAATAATAATATTCACAACCAAATAAAATAATCAAATCTGAAATTAAAACATGTAAGTACCCTTTTTTAAAGATACACCGAACAATATCGAAATCTCTAACCCTTTGTCATGAAGATGAGGATAATACGAGGACACTAATCGATTGAACACCTCGAATATAGTCCTGACACGGAGGGTGTCGCGAGTGTCGATGAATTATCGAGTGTTATCGAATAAGAGAGGGTGTAAACCCACTCGGTTGACATGCTTGCCCCAGATTTACGAGGAGCAAATCTCTTCGCTAAAAATATAGTTATTGTTTATCAGAAAAATTTTTCAAGAAATCAGCATAAGTATATTTTATACGCGAGTTTTGATAAGATAACTATTGATAAGTTTTACTATTATGCTTATTTTTATTTCATATGATGATAGTCAAGATGCATT
This sequence comes from Panoquina ocola ocola, assembly GCA_018249155.1. Lineage (NCBI taxonomy): Eukaryota > Metazoa > Arthropoda > Insecta > Lepidoptera > Hesperiidae > Panoquina > Panoquina ocola. The sequence goes on from DWKA01000402.1 coordinate 2,436, forward strand.
TGGGTCTAGTTTAGAAAAACACTTCCCAAGTCCAGACTGAGTTTAGTAATAATTAGATTGTATTTCAACTAATTCAAAATTATAACTTTCTAAGAGTGATGAGAATTAATTTTTATATTAAAACGTGATTTTTGATAAGTAAGTACTATTCTAAAATGTTCTCTAAAGCCATCATTATAGCTTTTAAGTTTACCTAAGCCCAATCTCCATCCCTGTAGCCTTACTTTACGCTCGATGGAGATGGTGAGCACAAATTCTATGCACGATGTGGGAATTCTTACTTCAAAGCTTACCCGTGGCACTAGACGGCTAAGAATTCCTCATGTACTTTTGTGCATTGATTAAATTCGTAGACAGGATTTTCGTAACGTAAGCGCAGACGATGGGTAATTTGGAAGACGATGTATTTTGTATTTTTTTACTTTTATCGAACTTGCAATCTTTGTAAATTTAAAAATGTCAGCTATTAAGAGAAACGCGGAAGGTTTATTAACATTTCCTTCTTGATTCCTCTACCTTAGGTTGTCTGGAAAAAAAACGATCTTAGCTATAAAAATCTACAGCTTGTTATTCCTAATGTGTTTTTCTTTCTGTGTACAATAAAGTGGTATTGTTTGTTACCAAATGACCCATAAGTCACTAATGTATCAGAGTCACTAGTAAAATGTTTCCAAAATTGTGTAAAGTCCACCAATCCGTCCTTGGCCAGCGAGGTGGAATATGGCCTTACCCCTCACCTTGTGAGAAGAAACCCAAGCCCAGCAGTGGGTCAGTAATGGATTGTTTTAGATCTTGACATGTCACTTGGAAAGACGTAGAAAGAGACAGTTAGATGCACAGAAGTCGTTTTTTAAATATCATGCATGTGTTTTTAGAAAAAACAACTTCTGCGCATCTACGAGTAATTGTCTCTTTTTACGTCTTTCCTAGTTACGTTCAGAGTTCTAACACAATCCATATTTGTCCCACAGTTGGATTCGGGTCTCCGAGTTTCGATCCCGGTTTTCTTTTTTTTTATATAAAGACCAGTGTTAACACCACCAATGCTGTAAGTAAAGAGCAGCTAGTATCGTACTGATGTAGTGTTGTCGCTCCTAGGGCAGCAGCAGCAGTTCCACTTCGCGTTCGGGCAGCGCCCCTTCCCGTTCCCGCCGGACCCGCTCGGCGGCTTCCGGATGCCGCCCATCACCACCTGTCAGAGTAAGTTGGAACTTGTTTCTTTTTTAGTTTTTTTTTTTCTTTTTCTTTTTTTTTAGTATGTAGCTGAGTGGCTTTATTGTTATAAACTAACAGCGTACGGGTGCAATTGATTCTCTGCTCTACTTGTAAAAGAATGTTCAAAATTGGATAACAATATATTTCATTTTTTATATTTATATTTTTACTTTATGGACACAAACTTTACAGATTTGAAGAACCCAATGCGTTTATTAACTTACTAGTAGTATTCTTTCACATTCCTGCAAAATACGGCAGGTTGCAAGTTAAACATGCCTAATTGAGTTTACGCACATCGTGACAAACTGCACAAAACCATCCTCCATTCATTTTATTTCAACTAATGACAAAGATCAACTGAACATTCCACCAAAACCCCCGCAAAGCTATCAAAAGCAAATCGCCCAGTTAAACTGATAACCGGATCACTCAGAAATCTATATCGGAATTCAGGACGCGAACAAACCTTATAACGAGTGCGGCGGCTCAAAAGTGAATGAGTCACCAAACCGTGCGGCAATACGCTAAACTACGTTCACTAAAGCGCGGATTCAATCAGCCGGCGCAAAAAAAACACAACGAAAGCTGACTGCGAGCCCAATCGAACAAGCGTGCATCGGGCCCGCTAAAATCCAGGACTGCCCAAAACAACTCGTACGGCTCAAAACGGGAAAAAAACATTCACAAATCGGCGCGGCGTCCGCGTATCGTATAAAAACCGAGTTCGCCGATCGCCGGCCAAAAACGGAACCGTGATACCGAAAAATAAAAGCCCATAATACTCCGGAAAAAATAAAGTGGAGGCAACGTGCGGCGGGCGACGCTCGTGCGTTGTCGCTCCGATATCTTTATAAGTGGAGATTGCGCCCGTATTGTTTTCCATTCTATTCCGCTGTTCGCTATGCGCCGCTTTCATCGTTTGCTTTTATATTTCGTTCGTCCTTAGACGCATCTCATTATTATTTTAATTCCATTTTTTGAGCTTCGAAACTAAGTTTAACTTTTAACATTATAGAACTATTTTGTTGTAATAACTAATAATTATATGTTTTTTTAAGCACTGAATAGCAATCAAGGACAAATAATTTAATAATCCAGCAGAAAGTCCATATGCAAAATATTCTGTACACTATAATAAAAACAATAGACACATACCACAACCTTTTAAACTTTGATCAAATAAATAGCCCTATAAAGTGAATAAATTACTTGTTGGGGGCAGTCATTTAGAGACCTCATTTTCGTTTCATCGAATTTCAAATCACACCGATACTAAAGAAGTTTTCACTTCAAAAGTGCACTTTAACCACGAAATAACACTATCCTAATCGTCCCCAGACATGAGCCAGTTCGGGTTAAGTTCGAGCAACTCTCACTGGGGCTACGGCGGCGCGGGCGCCTACCCTGCGTACCTACCGTCCTGCGCCGCGCCTGCTGCTTCTCAGTTCAACCCGCCAGCGCTCGGGTTCACCGGCACTGTGCCTGACCAGACCGCTACTCAGGACTTCGGGGGGAATAACACAGGTAATTGACGTTTTATTCCTATAAGGAACGTTTGGAGTAGAAACAGCAGGTACAAAACTTTGTGGTAGGAACTATAAAACGGAAAGTAAAAGATTTCTATAGTCAAGACGAAACTAATATTTTTTGATTTTAATGTACCTACTGTAACATAATGATAATAATATAATTAAGTGTAGGCATTTATGCTGTGACCAAATATCCGCACGATTAAATTGAAGAAAAATACAATTTGTTTCTTTCATAAGTAGTTTAAAATTACAAACCATTATAATTCCAATTCAGAATAACAAATACTAATCAGATCTGTCTACAGATATACATAAAAAAGGAATGTCGACTTCTTGAAAAATAAAACTTGTATAATAAGTAAACTAACCTTACTATTTTCAACCTATTTTAATCGGACTATCAATTCGGTAGTCAAAGGCCATAACTCATGCGACCAGAATGGTGAAATTAAATGTACCAACATGGTTTACGACTGACATCCTCCTTAAAATCATCGGGCAGCGTGGGGACAGCGTACTGGCCGCGGACAATAAGGCTGAGTTTACACCATACATGTGTTTATTAGTCCAATGTTCCACAAAATGTGTGCTGCTGCACAGGGAAATAAATCGAGTGAAACTCATTTATTCATATAGGTATTATATATAACGATGTGGTGGATTGGATAGTCAGGGTGTAATGGCCTTGTATGGGTGATTCAATCCAATCCTAAGGACCGCTCGCCGACATATATTATATATTACAGTACACTTATGCACGGTATTTTTTTAATCTACTACCATTTCGGAAAGGTACGTTGTCATGGAGAAGAAATGGCGTAAGAAGAAAGTAGTTATGGTGATCATCAATTTTATTAAAGTATCGGGGATAAATAAATATTTCTCAAAACAGAATAAAGACCAATGGAAAAAATATTCTTTGCGTGCTTCTCACTTCGCAAAAGTTAAAAACAAGTTCATTATTTCGCATATAAAGAACGTAGTTCTTTCAATATCTAAAAGTATAGTCGAATTATCACCATAGGATTTGTTTGAGAAATCTGAATGATGCGCTTTACGTAATAAATAAAGTCTAAAAAATTAAATTAAAAATTTAAAACACCCCCGACACAACATTTAAAAAGTAAAAAATAATATCTCTAAAAATTAAACGTCGCGTTGGGGGACCGCTCCAAACCTAACATTTACTTGTAACTTCAATACAAAAAAATCTTGATAAATGATAAGTCTTGGGTAAAAGACTAAATACATGTGATACCTACATATGAAAAAAATCGTAGATAATGAATAGTTCGGAGCGGTCCCCCCATGCGACGTATAATTTTCAGAGATATTATTTTTTACTTTTTAAATGTTTGTGTCGGGGGTGTTTTAAATGTTTAATTTAATTTTTATTTCATGTACTTACTTATCTAAAATACAATTCCTTCGTCATTGTTTGAAACAAGTACCATTCAACGTCAAGAAAATTGGATAGGTATTTACTCCACTTTTGGTGGTGTTGACCACTTACCGTCAGGTGATTGATTCACTTTGTTTGTTTATTGGACATTTACATTGAAAAAATGGAAAACCCGCACCGCACCAACAAATGTCAGCCACTATGTCATAGACCAAGTCGTCGTTAAAACTTAATTCTACAAATATTATCAATGGGAAAGTTTGTATGTTTGTTACTCCTTCACACAAAAAGTGCCGAACCGATTTTCATGAAATTTGGCACACACATAGAAGGTAACTTGGATTAACACATAGAATAGTTTTTAGACCGGAAATCCCGCGGGATCCGTCAAATTCCACGTGGCTTCGCCGCGGGGGGAAACTAGCACATTATAATAGGGCAGTGGGTTGCACTGTCAACGTGAGTGCGCTGTGCTCCTTGCATAACTTTACGGCTTTCACCGGTACACACCGGTACATATCACTTGACTTAACAATAAAGAAGCCTAGAATAATTAAGTGACATATGTATGTTTTTAAGTTTCTATCGAAATGTTCAAGGACACCTGTTGTGCTATTTTACTGAACTCACAGGTGCAAATTATGGGTGATGATCAAAACACCGATGGATCTACCTAAGAGGAGGAAGCAACCTATTTTTTACCCAGGAGGAGCAAATTTGACGCTTTTAGGAGGAGCGAACTAGGTCCAAGGGAGTCAAGTATATTTTCGTGCAAAGTTGGGAAGAAACCATTGTAATGAAATAAGCCATTGTAATATTGTGACCAAAGTAGGTTCTTCCGGGAAGACACGAACTTCTGGGAGCTCAGTTGCCAAATGATCGCTGATGGTTGAGAATGACCCTCTCCCCAATATGCCCCTACATTATCAGGTACGGTATAATAGTTACGTAAATCTATTCAAATTCTGCTGGACGTATTGTAATAAAATACACATACTTGGACCACTTAATGCCAATCAAACGCTTATAATTTTAATTCGCGGTGACGCAATCAACCGCAACACTTGATGTATTGGTATCCACGTGTTTATTGTTACCTAAAAAACATGCTTCGCTTCGATGTTTAGATAGATGGTAGGTACCTATACAATATACTTTGCTTCCTTTACAATAGTCCTACATAATGGGAATTTTGCTTCGATTTAAACTAAGTAGGTAACGTAGAAAAAGATCTGTCAGAAAAATACCTCCTTCAGTTTTTAAGGGTAGAGATATCCTCAAACCTTAACTTTGGGCGGTTTATTGTATCCAAAACTAAAGGTACAGCACGAAAACTTGGCTTCTTGTACTCCACAACGAGCCAGCTCTTAACCCTGTACAAAGCTCAGGTTCATCTGTGAAGTATCTACTGCTCGCACATATGGGCAGATTCGATGGAAAGGTGTGCTTTGAGGCTAATTAGAAACCTAGACCTGTTTGCCCAACCTGAAAAGCCTAGAGCATAGGTGCAGAGAAGCCGGCCTCTCGGTTTTCTAAAGGGCACATATTAGATAGTGTGTGTAGGTATTGGAGAAACTGATTCCATAACCCCCTTTCTAAAAAGTTTGACTTTTTATGGCATTTATGATTTTGTATTTTAATGTTACATCAATCACGGTTAGAACGATTCTGATATGTCCAATTAGAACATAATATGTACTTATGTACCTATACCTGATCGTCCTGATCATAATTATATTACACAAAGATTTGGACATAATCGAAGGACCTATTTCTTAATGGCAATTCGAATCTTTAACTCTGTGCAAATCTGTGCTCAACTAATCTTGTAGAAATGATCTTGGATAAGTTTAAATACATAGGTACTCAATTGAAGAAGACACCAAAAAATATATTTATTCATAATAGGTATATCATTAGAAGATCGAGCTCTTCATTGTTAAAATACAATGATGTGAGCTGGAAATAATTTCTGTCGTTGCCTTGGACGTAATTTTATACGATAAAAACGTGAGAGATGTATAATATTAAAGTCGTTTTAAATTGTATAGTTACACGTGATTTTAACAGTGGAAATCTGCGATCGTGATTTCCGGGAAATAAAACCAAAGAGTATTAAAAAAGTAACACTTAAACTACATACTTAAAGCCTACCACCTAATTGTAAATGAAATAGCAAAATTTAACTTACGAAATCCGTACGATATTTTGTATTGTTTAATAAACACTTGACAGTCATTCACAATCACTTAAAGATTCACTTCATTAAATATTTTCGTAAAGTGTCTGATGAAGGAGCCGAGTAAATCTGTCCACGTTCCGAACGATACTGGTTTGTTTAGATGTGTGGTGTGGTCTTGACTGCCAATGCGAATTGTTTTAATATGGGGAGGGTCCGTATAGGTAATATTTTTTGTTACCATTTTTTGTAGCGATCAAAAACAATGTTACGACTTGCTTACTTGATTGACGGTTCAGCTAAATCAATATAAGGATACGTTTAAATTATTTATCTTATACGAAACATTTGTAATGAGGCGGATACAGTTTATTAAGTTTATTTGATAGGTTCTTAGTGTATGTCGACCTCTAAATACAGGTTTGTCACGGAGAAAGTTAAGCAATTTCGCATCGATGTTTGCGAAGCTGAGGGTCAACAATGGTTATTTGGTTACGGATTAGACATTATCAAAACAAAGACAGATTTATTCATAATTGTTATCATAAATTTATTGTCATTCACATATAATTCTGATGAAAATTATTTTGAAGTCGTCTATTGAAATATCAACCTTATTGCTTATCAATGAAGGCACAAAATAAAGAGTAAAGGTCATATGAGACTGTATTGAAAGATAAATTGGAATAAGCTTTTAATCTAAAACAAATAATACCACAGGCTGAAGTAGCAGATTGTTTTTCAAGGCGTTTTCTGGTGCAAGTTCTTTATGTAGTAACTGAGCAGTGGAGTGGAAGATAGGTCAAAGTTTTAAAGATAAGAGTGTTTGGGCCTGAGTTTCATGTAAGTCCTACTCTCAATCAGTGTGAGTAGGAAAAAAATATCTTTATAGTTTGTTGCCGCTTCTTCTTCCGGGATTGTTCCCGGAAGGGATTTTCAACTGATGGGGTTTTCAACATTTGAACTTAAGTATAAGTAAAAGTATTAAAAGTTAATTTTCACTTGCTTCATACATATACATATCATCAACACAAACATAAAATCGAATAAAAACGACTTCTGCGCAACTTAACTGTCTCTTTGTACGTCTACAATGAAAAATAAATAAATAAAATCCTGAATATTCTATACTATACTAATAAATAATAAATGGTGAATAAAACAATATTGCTTTTGTATAAATAAAGTCATGTAAGTGAGTTAGCTTTATCGATGTTTAAAGGCAAACGAGATATACGATATGTTCCGGTGTGTCTTGTCCATCAGGAAGTGCACCGGTCAATGGTCATATCGTGATGGACGGAAGGTTAATCAGACAATGTTTCCTAGCCGCCAAATAAACATAGAAGTATTCGTTTTTGCAATTTTTTTTGCACCATCCAACAGCAAGCAAATTGTTTTGACGTGAAAATTTACGATTGAAAATTATGGTGGTTTCTCGATGGAAAATCAATTTAATAAGAGAGAATACTTAAATATTTAAATTTACAAAATAAACAGTGTGTTTACCTTTAAAAAGATATGTTTTTATTGTCAATCTGATGAGCCTCATTTTGTTGGTTTACGAACCGGTCTCTATATTATCTAATATATGTAATGACATGTCAATATTTGCAGGTACAAATATAGGACAAGGCTGAAAAACTTTAAAAGTATGTTACTAATATTTTTTCCACAGTTTGTTTTACAACGATTGATTGTAAGATCTGATAAAATTGTAATTAACTTCTAAGTATTAACTATAATTACAAAATGCAAAACTAACTAATCACATTTGAACAATGGCGCAATTTGAAAGGTTTGTCCTCGGTAATGTTGTTGAACTGTCTCTGCCAGTAACTACAATTTATTTAGCATACATCAGTCCCTTAGACAAAACCCTTTTCTCTTCACGCTCCGAAAATATATGGAAAATGACATTATTTTTCTGCAACAAAATAAATATTGGTCTTTTAATTTTTTTGTGGCTTTATTTTTTAATTAATAATTAAATACCTCAAAAAGACAATGTAAAATTATTCACTTTCCATGGATGAAACGGAAATCCCCTACGTACCTATATATATCGGACAAAAAGATGCATAGATGGCAATATGATACAAATAATGCAATGTGCCGTTTAAAAGCAAATGTATATTATAAACTCCATAAACTATAACACTATTTACCTTTTAATGCTATTATCAAGATCAAGCTTTATCGAAAGAGTTCTTCGCAACTTACTTTTGTACAGTTAAACTTCCTGGCTGACTTCAGTCTGAATCCGGTTTTAAACCCGTAATCAGAAGTCTACTTAACTTGCCCTCAGTTCTATAGTAATAGCTCTGTTATAAGTAGTAATAATAGTCATATAGGCTGTTTGATGTATCTTTTAATGGTGAAAAACCTTTATCTGTTTTTTATTGGACCCCGGGGCGGGGGTCGTAGTGAATCTAGTGTGAGGCTATGAGTATGTTAAATGTTCATATTTTTACATTATACTGTCTTGAGAAAAACTATATTGGATGGAGAAAAACTATATTTAATAAATAACTTTCCTATGTACAGATAATGTTAAAAAGATAACATTTTTATGTATGGCCAACATATTTAATCTTTTGTAAAAAATTAAAATTGTACACTCACGCACATAGTAAAGTACACTTATATCGATATTTACTAGATAAGCAAAGTGGTTTATGTACCACTTATAATTACTTCGTAAACTTTGCTTATAAATATTTTCTAACGATGTCTATTGTCAAACATTCATAATTAAATTACATTTACAGAAAAAATAAATTACTACTTAAAATAATGCGTAATACTTGAAAAGCCGATGTTTAATATGGCATGAAGTTATTTGGTTTCCTTAAATAATCACGTAAAATTAATGGTAACTTATTACAATATAATTATTAAAACACGAAACATTGAATCAATCAAAAACATTAAATCATTTTTTATAAAATTAACGACAAATATAATAAAATATGACTAGTTGATTGACTACTGAGTTACACCAAAGCGTTATGACTATTTTGTTTTCACAGTTAAATTACTAAATGTATATGGCTGTTATTAAAAATGTATTTCTGTTCTTGTTAAATGCTTAACACTACTTACAATCTATGTTAAAACAATGCCTTGTAAATGTCTTGAATACATCAATTTAAGCAATCTGTGGAATCATGAAAAATTTTGTAGGTATCTCAGGAAAATATATTTTGCCAAATAATTTTTTGGATAAAAAAACGTATTTTATAACGATTCCAACATTGCAATATGACCGGTCCTCTTGAGATTCTATGAAAATATTTTTTTTCTTACTTATAAAATAACAAAGTGACTTTATCGTGGAAACGTCACTCTTTCAAGATCACTCTTCACTAAAATAATTAGAAGTCGGTGAATGGAACCGATACGTTGCCAACGCCATCTAGCGAGATCGGTCGGTAGTAGTCCTGCATCTCGCCCCAGCCGCGCGGCGCTACGTTGAAGTTAGGTCCGCTGACGAGAGGTAGGCGCGGACTCTTCGGGGACGCGTATACGTCGTTGAGCTTGGTCGGTGCGAGAGGTACGGGGACTTCGACGTCTTGGAGGGTGATCGTTGGGGGTGAGACGGGGAAAGGCTCCATTTTGGGAAGGTTCGAAGTGTGTTTGAGCGCGGACTTGGGGTAGGTCTTCTGGTTGCGCAGACTGGACGGCGGCCGGTACGGCGTGTCGTGGCTGGCCACTGGTGACGGCGTGGAGCATGTGTTGGATGTGTTGCGACCTGGAAGTTAAGTAGAGTTTCTATTGTACCTTTTTCTTGGAGAGGTTAGTCGATCAAAAACATCAGTTATTTAAAGATTTTTATATAACAACAATCTTGACTGGTGACTGAATTAACATGACTTTCGAAAAAACTTAGTTTTTTCACAAACTTTGACAAATCCAAGTACCGATCGCGGCCAGAGTTCAGTGTGTTCGTAGCTATCGTAAGGCCCGTTGGTGCAGTGCACCAGGGCCCCGGACCTCTTTGCCCATTAACCTAAGCTTTGAAAAGAGCGGATCAGCCAAGTCGTCAGCTCTTTCGCTACTATAATTACCTAATAAAAGTTTAAGCTACATGAAAAAGGGGGTGAGGGCCCGATTCTTTCTCTATGCACCGGGGCTCTTGCCCACGTAGCTACGCAGTGGCGTGGCCACAGTTTATGTGTTTAAAGGACTTCTTCTCATTTATCAGCTATTAACAAAACAATCGCACTCGTCTGGACTGGACACTGTATAAAGGGGGTATAAATGAGCCGTCAGGAGTATACTAATGACTCAAAAATACTTGGTACTAGTTATGCGAGCACGAGCTGCCTCAATGGTCCTGTGCAATGTGCAACTGATGTACTGAAAATAAAATAAAATTATGCATTCTGTTTGATTTGATGAGCTGTTTAATTTCAGTAATCTCTATCTCACCTCGTCCCTCATGCACCCACTTGACGGACCTCTTCTTCCGGTTGACGTACATGCTCTGGCCCTTGCTCATGTGGTTGCTGGAGTCGCTGAGCGAGCGCGAGATGGCGCGCGCGAGGTCCATCTGCTCCTTCACGGTGGGGTGTACTCCGGGCACGTAGAACGCTGAGGAGGCGAATGTCTTCTCTGGGGGACAGAAACAAGAACTTATTCTTATGGTGACTGGTAAAGGTGTTTTGTTTTCTCTGGGTGACATAAACAAATATTCATGTAGACTAATAAAGGTTTTGGAAGAAGACAGTTTTTGGTGAGGAGGCGAACGTCTTCTCTAGAGGACATCAGGGGCTTGTTTTTATGGTGACTGGTAAAGGTATTTGAAGACAGTTTGCGGGTAAATTTGGGGAGGATTAAGTTAAAGTTGGGCTAGTTGCTTGCTAGTTGGGCTTTTTAGGTTGATGGATGGATGGATGGAAGGAAAGGTTTTTTAACACCTTTCAATATGGAAGAATGTTTGTATACTGACTACTCAAAACATGTTTACCTAATATTTTTACACGTTTGATGAGTAAATGCTTAGAAGCAACTGGTAAATGAGTAAAAAAGAGCTAGTAAATAGCTTGTAAATGATGTTTTTCTAAACACCTTAGACTTAGGTGCCATTTTCAGAACCCCTCGGAGTTAGGTGCCTTTACCTTAACTGAATTAAGGCTAAGAACTCAATTTTTATTTTTGAAATATTTACCGAATTTCTTGTCCTTCTTAATGATGTGTTCCTCTGCATCAGGCGCGGGCGTGAAGATCTTGCTGCGGTCCAGCACCTTGTCCCCCACGATGATCGGCTTGCTCATCATTTCCTCCTGCAACACCACCAGGTTATCTTACTCTTTATAACACTGGTTCACCAAGGCTATAGTCATACACACGGAACTCGGCAAGAGTCTGAAAGAGACGGATGCGCAGAACAAAATCAGAGCAAAACTACTTTTGCGCATCTAATGTCTCTTTCAGACTCTTGCCAAGTTACTAATTAATGACTATTCTTCGTGCATACTTTTTGAGCTTTAGTCACAAGGAAATTTGTATAGTGTCGTTTTAAAATTAGACTGCAAATATGTAATTAATTTTGATTTCATAATAAAAAGGCCTTTTTAAATAAACTGCGTTAATTCAAAGTTAATTTAGAAATATTGGGAACAAATTAGGAATTTACATCGACTATTTTTATTGATGCAATTTCCTTTAACTGTTTATGTTTTTTATTCAATCAATTTTTAATACACAATGGGAAACTGCAGATCATTTGCACTGATTAAGGCCCTCTTAAAATTTCCATCACAAATTGCAATGCGGTGTTTAATTTAATAGTGTCACAAAATTGAATAATAACATTTTTTACTTCTTAACATAATTCTTTCTTATAAAAACTTATGAAGTTTTAAGTTTCTCTGACTCTCTGTATAATAATATGTTTGTGTATGAAAAACATGATTGTATTAAATACGTAAAACACGTTGTCGTGTGATTGTATGGAAGTGAAGAATAAAAAATAAGTAATAAGTATTATAATAATTAGTATACGCATCGAGAATATAACCAATAGAGTAGTAATTTGTCACTGATAAATTACAATTGAAAACAGGACCGCAATAACTAGCGACCAAGCGAACTGTGTCTTGGCCAATCAGAGCGCAGCGATCGGCTCAGTGTTTTGGCGTGATTTGTTTTCGAACAAAAAATAACAATACCTACCGCTCTTATGGTTATAAGCTAGCTGCACATAGTATACGAGTATAGGTCTGTTCGTTATGATTGTTTGTTTGTAGAATATACAAAATTATATGTATACTCTATATTTGCATGCTGTTATTTATTAAAATGTTAGTATGTACTTATATAAAACTACATTTAAAATCACAGTGAAGTTACTTAGTCGCAGAAAAGCACTTTATTTTTAGTTGGTAGTGTAATAAGTCTTAGTAACATTGAGTTAGAAATTTGAATTGTGTTTTTTATGTTAACAATGCATATTGAACTCCCATTTTAAATTGTCATTTTTATAAATATCTTTTTTCGTAATCTATACAGTAGTTTCAATTTAGACGAGTATTAGGTGTTATTAAATCCAACTTAATTAAATTAAAACCATAATATTAGGGTACCCTCGCACATTCTAACAGTTATATATCCACCCCCGATGTTCATTATAACACTAGGTTCATTGAAAGAGATCAAGGTATATAATCAGCTTTATAATATAAACCTACACAAAACAGACACAAAACTTGCATGGAAATTGAATAGATATTTAAATTACAAAAACATAGGCGCAACTCGCGATGTTTCCTCGAGATTTCCTTTGTACTACTTATAATATTTTCCGTATTTTCCCTAAAATCCTTAAATACTCTAGTAGCATTCGTATCATAGTAATGTAGGTATCTGAAGTAGGTGTGGTTTGAAATGAGTTCCAATGGTATTTACAAGAACATTTTCAAGTTTCAACACAGTTCAGTAAGGGCTTACTATCTCCGGCTGAGCGGGCGGCGCGGCCAGCTCCTTGGGCAATTCGGCTTCGTTCTGCGACATCGATTTCAAATATTAATTTTGAATATAGAACACAACGATCACATAATTATAATACACTGACCGCTATTTTATTGACCTCTAGATTACAGAGGACGGTGATTTTATATCATAACGTATGTTTTAATTACATTTACAATTAATTACGGTTACACGTATCTCTGATAAAATGACTCTTTGTAAAAAATATTATTGACATTATGAATCAATTAAAACAAAAAATGTTCAGTTTTTTTCCATCGCTGCGTGATATTTAATCTATAAGACACAAATGTAATTATGTATCACAATGAATTGAAGCCTGTAATAATTATTATTGTATGATTTGTAAGCCGATTGTATATTTAACCACAGATTTTAACATGACTTTTTCTGATTAAATGAAAATGAAATGAGTATTATCAAATATACAAAAAAATTTACATAAAGTTTCATAAATTTTGATAATCTTACTGGCAAAAAATCAGCGAGAGACAGGACTGCGTCATTCGGTAATTCCACATCATTCTGTGTAACGATCATACATAAAAAATATATTAATTTTTTTATAACAATTTAATAAGATAATCGTTAAATTAACTAAAGACTAAATAACCGATGATTATTTTGAAATAATACATTCTTGAATAAAACAGTCATCAATCATCATCAATATAAAATAATAAGCGGTAAAATCTTTCACTATGTTCAAATAACGAGAAACCTAAAGACATATATCCTACGGATATGTAGAAGTTATGACAAAGTGTCTTTAAATATACGGGCAAGGTTTTACACGAAGTTATGACAAGGAATCATCTGGTTTGGCAATAATTCTATTGTATTTGTAAATGAATGTGGGCGGGATGTGAGCGATGATTAAATTCTAACGTATGGGCCAATACTCGAGCAAATACATGAAATTATTGAGCTTAAACTGTAACTAACAGTGTAAGCGCAATTATCAGTCGTTCCTGAATGGATTTTAAGTGGAAATTCGAATGGTTTTATGCGCACGTTTGACGTTTCGTGCTAGACTTTGACAGCAGTTTTGGCGCGAAGCCAGAGCGGCGCGAAGCGTGCTGCCAATATGAACGCCATGCCAATTTACGATACAACTCTTATTTTTTGGAATTAAGGCCAAAGCTTCTCTGAAACATTGGACAAGGAAATATTGTGACATCCTAGCATCCTGATTGAATACAATAAATAATATGTAAAACTTTTACGTTTGTAAAGCATTTATGATTAGCCAATTTTAGTTAGAAATTTCGTTAATACATTCCTTTTCTAACCTAGCCACTAGCAATATTTTAATAAAAAAGTGGAAAATTACAATCTTTAATTAACGGAGTCTTCAAAGTTATTTAAGACGAGTGAAAAGTTTTTTTACTTAGATATTATTAAGCAAGGAAGTTATAATAAACTTCCTTGATTTTAAGTGAATATTTTATTAAGTTGACGACCACAGAACAGATAAAACAGATGACAAGACGGGGTACAGTGTAAGGCGGTGTGTATGCTGGCTTGGTAAACCCTATAATATTCATTCTTTTTTTACACGCTTTTTATTAGCTTCACCTGTATGTTTGTATGTTTGTAACCGATTCTTTGGGCGCGATTTTGACCCACTTTAAACGGCCAGATTTCGTTCAAACTTTGTAGATTTATTGAGGACCGATG